>OY997264.1:272678105-272965605 GCA_963921465.1 Triticum timopheevii
CGTGGCCGCGACAAGGACGAAGACGAAGATGAAGATGATGAGATGGAGGAGGATGAGAATGACGAGTAGGAGTTCCAGAAGGCAACAGAGGTGTTGTGCGTCGACGGCGATGCTTCTCTGCACACCTCGCACTGCCAACTCAAACAGTGGGTGCGGGAAGTGAACGCAGCAGAACCGTCCGTTGAATCGCGCAAGCCCCTGAAGTGGTCCAGCACGCCCATCATCTTTGATGTTGAGGATCACCCTGATCGCATCACTGTGGTCGGGTGCTTGCCGATGTTGGTTTCCCAACCATCCGCAACCTCAAGGTTACGAATATGTTGGTTGGCAGCGGGGCCGGCCTAAATCTGATCTCCTCTGCAGTGCTCAAGAAGCTCCAGATCCCTGACAGCGAGCTCGAAGAGACCGGAACCTTTCAAGGAATCAACCCGGGAAGGAGCCAGCCGAAGGGGAAGATCACGCTGCCAGTAACGTTTGGCAGCGAGCTGAATTTCAGGACAGAGAGAGTCACATTTGACGTTTCTGATTTCCCATTGCCCTACAATGGGATACTTGGCCGTCCAGCGCTTGCCATGTTCATGGCAGCCTCTCACTACGCTTACAATGTGCTCAAGATGCCTGGTCCGATAAGTGTTATTTCTGTCCATGGCAACTAGAAAGATGCACTTATCTGTACCGACAAGATCTACCGGGAAGCAGCAGCCGCAGCAGAACGCAAACCACTTGCCGCTGAAGCTCCCGGGGGGAAGAAGAAGACCAAGTCCGGCAAGAGTAGCTCTGATGACCACTCCGGCAAGCGCACCTCTTCGGAGTGCTGCGCTACCGTCGAGGACGCACCATCGATTTCCACCGGCAAGTGCAAGAAGGCAAAGACAGCTTCACCAGAGACCAAGAAAGTGGCCGCCAAGGAGGACGGCACTGGTGGTACCTTCACCATCAGTGCCACGCTTGACCCTAAATAGGAAAGCGCGCTCGTTGCTTTCCTGCGGGCGAATGTCGATGTGTTTGCATGGCAACCATCTGACATCCCCGGTGTTCCCAGGAAAGTAATTGAGCACCACCTTGCCGTCTGCCCTCACGCGCGGCCCGTCAAGCAGAGAGTCAGGAAACAAGCGGTAGAACGCCAAGAGTTCATTGCAGAGGAGATCAAGAAATTGGAAGCAGCAGGCCTGGTCCGAGGAGTGCTCCATCCAACGTGGTTAGCCAATCCAGTAGTCGTGCGCAAAGCAAACGGGAAGTGGAGGCTTTGCATTGACTTCACTGATGTTAATAAAGCTTGTCCCAAGGATCCATTTCCCTTGCCGCGCATTGACCAGATTGTCGACTCCATGGTAGGATGTGATCTGCTTTCATTCCTTGATGCATACTCAGGATATCATCAGATCTTCATGGCTGAAGAGGATGAAGAGAAAACCGCATTCATTACTCCATGTGGCACGTACTGCTTTGTACGGATGCCTTTCGGACTAAAGAATGCTGGTTCAACATTTGCAAGAGTAGTCAGTCATGCTTTTGAGCCACAGCTGCACAGAAACATAGAAGCCTACATGGATGACATAGTGGTCAAGAGCAAGGACAAAGAAACTTTGATCCAAGATTTGGACGAGACTTTTGCAAATCTGCGCAAGATCAATCTCAAGTTGAATCCCGAGAAGTGCGTGTTTGGAGTCCCTTCTGGCACGCTTCTCGGATTCTTTGTGTCTCAGCGGGGGATTGAAGCCAATCCCGACAAGATCAAGGCCATCGAGCAAATCGAAGCACCGAAGCGAGTCAAGGACGTGCGAAGGCTTGCCGGCTGCGTTGCTGCTCTCAGTAGGTTCATCTCTAAGTCTGCTGAGCGTGCCCTGCCGTTTTTCAAAATTTTGAAAAAGGCAGGTCTAATGAAATGGACTCCGGAAGCGGAGGCTGCGCTGCAGGACTTGAAGAGATACCTATCCTCCACTCCAATACTTGTCGCACCTAAGCCACAAGAGAAGTTGCTGCTATATCTGGCGGCAACCAATCAAGTGGTTAGTGCTGCGTTAGTAGCGGAGAGGGAAGCGGATGATGAGCCAGTGACCGCGGCAAGCGAATCCAGCAACAAGCAGGGGGCTTCCCCGACAAGCTCTGGTCCCGACAAGGATGGATCTGCACAGCCACAAGAAGAGAAACAGAAGAAGATGGTGCAGCGCCCAGTTTACTTTGTCAGTTCCCTTCTGCAGGGGGCTAGATCAAGGTACTCTGGTGTGTAGAAGTTGCTTTTCGGCCTTCTCATGGCCTCGAGGAAGCTGCGCCATTACTTTCAAGCACATGAAATCATAGTGGTCACTCGCTTTCCGTTGAAGAGGATATTGCAGAATCCAGAAGCAACAGGCAGGATTGTCGACTGGGCGCTGGAATTGTCAAGATTTGGCCTTAAGTTTGAAAGTACTTCAACTATCCAGAGCCGAGCATTGGCAGAATTCATAGCAGAATGGACGCCAACACCTGATGAAGAAACTCCGGAGAGGAGCATCCCCGTCAAGGAAGCGAGCAAAGAATGGATCATGTACTTTGATGGTGCCTTCTCGCTGCAAGGCGCCGGTGCGGGCGTACTACTCGTCGCACCCACCGGAGAGCACCTCAAGTACGTGGTCCAGATGCACTTTCCCAAGGAGCAAGCAACCAACAATACTGCAGAGTATGAAGGCTTGCTTGCCGGACTCAGGATCGTGGCAGACCTTGGGATCAGGAAGCTTATTGTCAGGGGTGACTCGCAGCTTGTCGTCCGTCAAGTTAACAAAGATTATCAGAGTCCATTGATGGAAGCATACATTGATGAAGTGAGGAAGCTGGAAGAGCATTTTGACGGCCTACAAATGGAACACGTTCCAAGAGCTCAGAACGACATTGCAGACGGCCTGTGAAAATGCGCCGCACTCAAGTTACCTGTGGAACCAGGGATTTTTGTGCTCAAGCTGACTCAACCATCTGTAACACCATCAACTGGACAGAGCAAGAAGAGGAAGTTGGTTACTGGCGACTACTTTCTGGCAGAGCTCCCCGAAGCCGCCGTCAAGAAGGTCCTCAAGATCAACACAAAGAGCGCTGAGGAGCAGTCTGCTCCGACAAGCCCTAGGGTTTGTTTTGTTGAAGCAGACGCTCCCGACAAGCTGTGTCCCGACACGCTTCCCGGGGAGCATCACGCTCCGGCTGAATCACAGATTCTCACCGTGGAAGCAGATGTTCTCGCAGCAGCATTTGCGCCTTTAGTCCTTGTCGTTGAGCCACAAGCTCCGGCATGGGCACAGCAGATCGTCCATTTCCTTCAAACAGGAGAACTTCCCGAAGAGCAAGAAGAAGCGAAAAGAGTAGCCCGACAATCGAGTATGTACCAGTTTGTCGATGACATACTATACAGAAGAAGAATCAACGGAGTGAAATTGAAGTGCATTTCCCGGGAAGATGGACAGGAGCTGTTGGCGGAGATACATGGTGGCATATGTGGTCACCACATTGGCGCAAGAGCACTTGCCGGCAAAGCCTTCCGGCAAGGTTTCTTCTGGCCGACAGCCCTCCAGGATGCAACTGCACAAGTAACCAAGTGTGAAGCGTGTCAGTTCCACTCCAAGCAGATACATCAACCAGCTCAAGCTCTCCAAACAATCCCTTTATCCTGGCCATTTTCGGTCTGGGGGCTCGACATCCTCGGCCCCTTTCCCCGAGCTGTCGGGGGCTTTGAGTACTTGTACGTTGCAATCGACAAGTTCACAAAGTGGCCCGAAGTGGAAGCAGTGAGGAAGGTGACAGCACAGTCAGCAGTCAAGTTCTTCAGGTCAATTGTTTGCCGTTTCGGAGTCCCTAATAGGATCATCACCGACAATGGCACACAATTCACGAGCCGCACCTTCATGCAGTACGTCCAAGATCTTGGCACCAAGATCTGCTTCGCTTCTGTTGCTCACTCGAGAAGCAACAGTCAAGCGGAGAGGGCAAACGCTGAAGTGCTGCGCGGGCTCAAGACCAGAACTTTCGACAGGCTGCGCAAGTGCGGAAGAAATTGGATCGAGGAGCTGCCGATGGTTCTTTGGTCGATCAGGACGACGCCAAATCGAGCCACCGGCCAGACACCTTTTGCTCTAGTCTATGGAGCAGAAGCAGTTCTCCCCACGGAACTCGTATACGGATCGCCTCGAGTGCTCGCTTATGATGAGCTTGAGCAAGAGCAGCTGCGACAAGATGACGCACTGCTCCTCGAGGAAGATCGTCTTCAGGCTGCTGTGCGAGCTGCTCGCTACCAGCAAGCTTTGCGTCGCTACCATAGCCGCAAAGTTAACGCCAGAAGCTTCGAGGAAGGCGACCTTGTTCTTCGGCGCGTTCAATCTGCCAAGAATTCCAACAAGTTGACGTCGAAGTGGGAAGGCCCTTATCGGGTGAAACGAGTCACTAGGCCCGGCGCTGTCCGCCTTGAGACCGAAGATGGCTTTCCGGTGAGCAATTCCTGGAACATAGAGCATCTTCGCAAGTTTTACCCATAAGGCGCGGTTACCGGAATCTGTTCCGGCAACCACGTTTTGTACAAGCTTTGCCGCTGTTGCATGTAACCCTTTGTACAAAGCCGGGCGTAGATCCCGTGCATAAATAAAGTTCATGTGTGCTTCACACATCTTGTCAAATTTCATGCATTCTTCTTTTTTGCATGTTTTATCTGACACTTTGTGCAGCACTTACCCCCGGTAAGCAATAACGAGCCTTAAGGCTCCATATCATTATTTTCTCTTCTTTCTTTTTCCCAAAAGGAAGGTTCCTTCGCCCACAAGTTCACGGGGGGGGGGGGGGGGGGGGAGGAGAGGATAAAGGTATGGACCGGGCGTCGTTCAAAGAAATACAGCCTTGCCGGGACACAGACGACAGAAAAGCTAAGTTGCCAAAGTTTCAGCACAGTCATTTTTAATTTTTTAAGTTATATTCCTTGAACGACCGTGCCTTGTATGGAAAACCTGTGCGCGGAGGAACCGGCTCGTGGCTAAGTTGCGGCTTTACTTTGTTTCGAGTCCGCTCAACAATGAAAGTGGGCTGCGACTAGTCCCGACAAGGTTTCTTGCCGGAGGCAACACCGCCAGTAGGCTGCTGATGTTCCGCACTCAGCGCTCGCGGCAAGTGTGCTTGCGCCGGCGAGTTCCCTAAAAGCGTATGGTAAAAACATACAAGGGATGGAACCGAATAAAGGAAGTAACATAGCAGATAGTACCCAGAATAGAGTTATATTACAATAAATAACTTGTCGCGCTCTAATAGATTGTTCCTATGACATATCTAGCAGCGGCAAGGAGGAGGAATGGAGAAAAAGGGTGGCCTAATCCATGCGCTCGCCGTCAACCCTCCTGACCTCGTTCACCTTGTCCACAATGGGTGCGACAATGGCTTTGAGTTCTTCAAGATCGGCACCCGCCGGCGGCTTCTTGAGGACGCCACCTTGTCCACAATGGGTGCGACAATGGCTTTGAGTTCTTCAAGATCGGCACCCGCCGGCGGCTTCTTGAGGAAGCGGGTGAGGTCGAGGCCCGGGTTGCGGAAGAGTATCTTCACCAAAACCTTCTCCAAGACCTTGGCGCAGATTGCGCGCGACTCGTCCGCCAGCTTCTTCGGGATCCTTTCCCGGAGTTGCTGGAGGGCCGTCACCACCCCCTTGAAGAAAAGAGTAAGCTTGGCGCTGGGCTGGAGGTTCTCGTCAGTGGAGTACCCGAAGCCCGCCAAGTCCAGCTCCGCCAACTCCTCGTCAATGGCTGCAGCAATGTTGACAAGGCCCTCCGTCCAGAGCTCCACCGTGGCCTTGAAAGTGTTCTGAGTCTCGGCGGCCCTCGTCAGCAGTTCCTCTTTGCCCTTGACCTCTTTCTTCAAGTCATCCTCTCGCCTCTTGGCGGCGTTCAGCGTCTCCGTCAAGGTGGCCAGCTTTAGCTCCAGATCAGCGCTCGAGTCCTTGGCAGCGTTCAGCTCCTTGATCTTCTCGGTGAGTTGAACTTGCAGATCGCCATGGGCAAGTGCATCCTTCTCGCGTTCGCGCTGGAGTGTGGCAAGCTCTTCGTTCTTCCCTTTCATGTCGGCCTCCAGCTGCGTCACCTTCACCTCTAACTCTTTCTTGGCGGCCTCAGCAGCCGCAGCGGCATCTTTTGCATCCTTGAGTGCCCCGCCAAGTGATTGCTCCTGGACCTCGAGCTCCTCCTCGTGGCTGTCCAGATTGACCTTCTTCCGTGTCAATTCGCCTTCCCGCCTGGAAAGCTCCTCGGCGGCGAGCCTCTGCTGCTCCTCGGCTTCAGCCTTCACCAGGATGAACGCCTTCTTCGCCTCGTCAAGTTGCGCCCTTTCCTCCGCAATGGATCGAAGGGCCTCCTGGTTGCGGCTCTTGAGCTCCTCCGCATGCTTCTCTATGTCAACTCCTGCCCGCGCGACAAGCACTTCCCGGGACTCAAGATTCGCTTGCCGGGCGCGGTAGAGTGACACCAGCTTTCGGAGCAACTGCTCCTCTTCGGACTCGCCGCTGCTGCTGCTTGGCGCGTCAACCACTGCCAGCCCAGCAGAGGGGAGTACTTCCCCGTCAAACTCCTCTCCTTCAACCGGTGCCCTGGAGCTCGATGCCCTAGGAAGCTTGATGTATACGCCCTCGCCGGCCTCGGAGCCCGGCGCTGCATCAGCGGCGGAGGGGTCGGCGGACGGTGCAGCGCCTTGCGCTCCTGCGCCCTCCGGGTCATCAGTACGATCGCCGGACCTCTCGCCGGCTCCTGCGCCAGCAGCCTTGGCGGCCTCCTCGTCGGCGGGTTCATCAGCGCCGGCCACTTCCTCACCAGCGGCGGCATCTTCAGTATTGCCGCGTGCGCCTTCCTCACCGGTGGGCTTGTTCTCCATTGGGTCTGCGAGAGGGGGATCTGAGGATAGGAAGAGGAAGGAAAAGTCAAGCAAATATCCAAAAAAAAAGAAGAAAGAAGATCAGAAGAAGAACCCAAGGGAAGATTTCCGACAAGGAAGGTTACCTGTGCTGGGCTCTCTGACCATGGGCTCCTCCACCAAGGGCTCACTGGTTCCGTCCCTTGCCGGGGACCTCTCCCTTGCCGGGGAGCGCTCCCTTGTCGGGGAATCGCCCATTGGTGGCGTAGTCGAAGCAGACAGCACCTCCGGGGCGGTTTCTGATTGCCCCTGATGGGCCTGCTCTGCTCCTACACGAATGAATCAGCAATCAAGATGTCAGCAAAATAAGAAGCACCCATGCGCGCCCCACAACAGGAAGTGAACCAAACAATTACGCTGGGGGTTGTGCTGGGGGCTGTTGCGAGGAGAAGGAACCGGGTCTGTCAAGGTGGTCTCGGACGTGTCTTCTGCCGTCACAACCACGGGAACCTTGGCCCTCTTCGCCGCTCTCTCGGCCAGAGTCCTGAAATAGAACGGGGATTTAGAGAGAAGCAAATCAGATGCAAAACAAGCAACAACAAAGATTGAAGAAATACAAGTACAGTGAGAAGAAAGCCTTACTCCTCCTCCTCTTCTTCCTCCTCGTCGGAGCTCAGCGCAGAGAGGTCGAAGTCTGGTACCCTTTCTGCGCAGCGAGGCGGAGGAGTGGGCTCCCTTGGACGCTTGCCGGGAGCTGCGGCAGGATCGGGTGTGGCAGCCCGGGAAGACCCCGCCTCGGTTGCCGGCGCGGCCTGAGATGCTCCTGCGGCAACCGTACTTGCCGCGGTGGAGCGCGTCCCACGACGCTGCGGCTGTTGGCCTGCTTGCCGCCCTGCTGGATCTCCAACTCGACGGAGGCGCCTCCTTGGTTGGAATTGGGGCTGCACTGGGGGCTCCGCCTGCGGCAAGCTGCTTGAGGACGGCTGGCCGCTCGCGCGCCCGGCGGGCTCGCTCGCTTCGGCCTCGGGCTCCCCCTCGCCAACGACCTCTCCGGCAAGGTCTTCCCGGTCGGCAAGGCTTGCCGCCTCGGCCGCCTCCTCCTCCTCCAACGTGAAGCCAAACTCGCCCGCGGCGGCGGCTGCCACCGCCTCTTCGGCCCTGGTGGCGATGTACCACATCTCGTCGTCGGTGGTGTCGCGGGTGAGGAGTCTCTGCTCGTCGGAGTTGACTGCTACCTCCGTCAAGCCATCGAAGAGTTGCCGCACGATGTCGTCGGCGGGCTCTATCCAAGTTGCGCTTATCCCGTGCGAGTCGCACTCTGGCATCATTGCGCAGATGCGATCGCACTGGGAGTTGTTGCACAACGGGATGACGCTCTGCGGCAGCCTGAACCACTCTGGATGGTTGGCGTCATGCTTGAACAGCTCCCTTAGCATCCCGTCAAGCTCCAGAACCGTGAAGTTGAAGTTGAGGCCTGGACGCAGCCTCATGATATCCACCGGACCGCCAAACATCCAGGCGGGCCTCCCCCTCTTTTGCAGAGGGGCGATGCAACGGCGAAGGAAATCCGCGCCAACTGCCCCTGCTGTGAGCCCGGCAAGCCTGAGCCGGAGGATTCGGGTGGTGGCAATCTTCAGCTTGGCGTCGTCCGGCGACAGAGCGCTCGAGTCGCCGCCGCGCACTACCCGGGTCTGGCGCAGGTTGGTGAATGGCTGCGGGTTGGCGTCAACGATCCAGCACCACTCCGCCCTCCACTCATCCCACTTGCTGCGGAGCTCGCCCGTCAAGTACACCTCCTTCATGCCAATCCGTGAGGTCCAGGCGATTCTGCCAGCCAATGGCTCCCCTTTCTCGGCCCGGGGGGGGTGAAATAATGACGAAAAAGAGCGACATTCGGGAGGATGCCAACGAAGTTCTCGCAGAGGTGTGCGAAAACCTCCATTGTCAGAATGGCGTTGGGGGTGAAATCAAGAAGATGAAACCCGTAGGTATTCATGATGTCGCAGAGGAAATCAGAAAAAGGTGGGCAGAGCCCGCAATAGAAGAACACAGGAAAGAAATGGTACCCTTTTGGGCACCGCTTCGATTTGGAAGCCTCAGCGGAAAGCACCAGCGTGCGCGGATGCGCCCGCGTCTGCGTCGACCAGAAGAGGTAAAATTCCTCCCGCAACGCCTTCGGGGTGAGCTCGGGGGGGAAAAGCACTCGCTCCTTGCGCAGCGCCTCTTGCCGCAACGCCTCGGCCGACTTGGTGCTCGACTTTGAGCCCTTGCCGGTCTTCGGAGCCATGGCGGAAGTGGCGGGGCAGCGCGGAGGTGTTGAGGGCAACGGCGGCGACGGGCGGCGGAGCGCTGCTCTCTTTCGGCTTGAGAAGCGGAGGGGAGCGGCGGAGCTTTCGGAGGAAGAAACTGCAAGTGGCGAAGGTGGGGGAACGGCCCTGTTTCCTCTGCTTATAAACAGGGGAGGTGAACGTTACGCATTTCCTGAATTAAGAATTGCCCACGATCTCTCCCACGACGCCGCGATTGACGCATGCCGTTACGGGAGGGCGCGGCAGGTACGGAGTCAGATTTAGTGTGGACCCATGCCGCGTGTGCCCGTGCCCTGTTTTGGGCCTGGCCCAACAGCGCTCAGCACCGTGTATGGCCCAGGCCCGGGGGCTCCTGTCGGTGTACTAAAGTAGGGGTACCTTAGTATCCCGAACTTGTGCACGGGCAGTCGCAGCGTCCTGCGGCAAGGCTTGCCGGGCGTCCGCCAAGATCCTCCGCTATTCCTATTTACTGCCATTCAAGAATGAATTGTTAGCTGAGAAGATAGAACCCCGGCAAGAGGAGCTTGCCGGGGAGGACAAGACCCCGGCAAGAGGAGCTTGCCGGGAAGGCCAACCAAGACCCAGCAAGCGGCAAGCTTGCGGGTGCGACGAGACAGTGACCGCGGCAAGGCACTTGCCGCGGCGAAGCCACCACTCTGCGCCCACGCTCCAGCGCATCCGATGACGTGCCGCCGCAGGATCGCTCCTATTGCACGTGGCGGGTAGCTGTGCATCCAAGCGGTGCGAGGTGGCAAGTGAAGAGGACAAGGAAGCCATCGTGGCGATCGGTGGCGCCCCTAGCGGTCGTTCCCTACACTGTTTGGGCGACCAGACGAGCATTAAATGCCCTTGTCCCCTGCCGTCAGAGTTAGGTAGGGGGCACTGTTGATAGCGGTTGTACCAACCCCCGTTTTTACTTTTTTACCCCTCTCTCTACGCTGCCACCTGTCGGTGACCCCTTTAGACTATAAAAGGGAGGCCCATGCGCACGTAGAAGGGGCTCGACTCATTCGAAACGACAACACACCCACGCTTTCAAGCAAGAACAGAATAGAAACACAAAGCAGCAGTAGGAGTTTTATCTCTCCGGAGAGCTCCGAAGCTGGGTAAAATCCCTCGTGTGCTTCGCCTCGATCTGCTCTTCGTGCGCCCTCCGCTCCCTTGCCGGGGCGAAAAGGGGCCCTGCCCCATAGGTGTTCGTTCCCCACGACAGTTATTCATCAGTATGTACTTCATTTGTCTACCATACCATGTTTTTTTACATTGAAGTGTTGTTCTAGTGCTCTGTTGAAATGCCATCTTAGTTTCCCAATCATACACGTGTATGTTGCCTTAGTTATTTCTGTATGTATTCCGCTAGCATACAGTTTTACATTCAACTAGTATTTTTTTGCTATGTTGTCCTGTCGTATCCCTAGCTCTTACACCATACTCCCTCCGTCCGGATTACATGTTGCCGAAATGGATAAAAAAGGATGTATCTAGAACTGAAATACGCCTACTCCCATCCATTTTTTTCCGGATGGAGGGTATACATGTCAATATGTGATGCCTTTCTATTCTTCGGTACCTATTCCATCTCTCTACTGTCGCATGTTTTATAATTAAAGCACCATTCTTCTATACAAGGCATGCAAGGGGAAGACGACTATGTTAGAATCTGAAGGGTTACAAACAAGGCCTTAGCAAAAGATCCAAACGCCAGGAGATAATAAACCAACTCCAGTTTATATAGATACTGCTCCAGCACAGAGAAACCCAACTCCTACTAATAATAAGCAGATTCCAGTGGCCAAAGAAATAGTCCGCTCCAGTCCAGCAAAAATATGTCAACTCCATTCTAAGAATCGTGTGCGTATCCTTGCATCATGAAATTTTATAGCATGCTGATCATATTTTCTGCATGTTTCTTACCAATGTCTCTTTTAGAAAATAAGCTTAACAGATAGAAGAATTCTGCAATGGTATCGTTTATGACGAAAGATTCTTGCAGGAATTCTCTGTGCTCCAATGTAGATGTAAGTACCTGTTGTATATCACTATATTTTTACATCAGCATGTATTTTGTTAATCGGCGTGAATCCAACCTTTATCTGATCTAAATTTAGTTGTAGCAAAATGTATGATTAAAGGCCACAATGTTGGTTTTTGTAAGGAAAACTGCCTGGTAGTTTTGCATCCTGAGCTGCATGAGTGTACTATCTCATATCAATGGGTTTGAATACTTTGGTTCTGTAGTGGGTTTTTCAGAGTTTTTTTATTGTGTTGTCCTGTCGTATCCCTAGCTCTTACATCATACTCCCTCCGTCCGGATTACATGTCGCAGAAATGGATAAAACTGGATGTATCTCGAACTGAAATACGCCTAGACCCATCCATTTATTTCTGGATGGAGGGAATACATGTCAATATGTCATACCTTTCTATTCTTCAGTACCTATTCCATCTCTGCTGTAGCATGTTTTTTAACTGAATCACCATTCTTCTATATAAGGCATGCAAGGGGAAGACAACTATGTTAGAATCTGAAGGGTTACAAACCAGGTCTTTGCAAAAGATCCAAACGCCAGGAGATAATAAACCAACTCCATTTTTCATAGATATTGCTCCAGCACAGAGAAACTGAACTCCCACTGGTAATAAGCAGATTCCAGTGGCCAAAGAACTAGTCCGCTCCAGTCCAGCAAAAGAATGCCAACTCCATTCTAAGAAGCATGTGCGTATCCTTGCATCATGAAATTTTATAGCATTCTAATCATATTTTCTACATGTTTCTTACCCATCTCTCTTTTAGAAAATAAGGTTAAACGATAGAAGACTTCCTCCATTGGGATCGTATTCGAGGAAAATATCTTGCGGGAATTCTCTGTGCTCCCATGATGATGTAAGTACCTGTTGTATATCACTATATTTTTACATTAGCATGTATTTTGTTAATCGGCATGAATCTAACCTTTATCTGATCTAAAATTAGTTGTAGCAAAATGTTAAAGGCGCCAATGTTGATTTTTGTAAGGAAAGCTGCCTACTAGTTTTGCATACTGAGCTGCATGAGTGTACTATCTCATATCACACACATTACTGAATTGTAGTGCTTCTCTGGTTGCCCATTCATTCATTGTGTCAATGTTGCTTTCGTATTACCTTACCTGGCTGATGATTGCTGTGCCATATTGTGTTAATTTGGTGTAGGCTAGTTGCCCAAACGTTCGTTGTGTCAATGTTGCTTTCCTATTATCTGACTTGGCCAATGATAGCAATGCTAGTGTGTTAATTTTGTGCAAGCTGCTGAAGATAAGAATACAAACTCTGAAAACAGCAAGGCAACCCCATTGTTTCTTTCCAGTAAATCTAGGCCAGGTAATATGGCCATAACTCATGATTAATCTGTTTGGTTCCCGTCCTAATTTATGTTATGATGCAGTGGTCGAGACACTCTCCACAATCAATAATACAAGCATGCCAAAATCGCCATCTGAATCTATTCAGTATCCTCTGTCTCGAATGCAACGGAATAAATGTATGTTTGTGAACCTATTAATGGCTGAAGCAATGATGGAAATGATGGATGAATCAGATTGCAGAGTCATGCGACACAACAACTGATCAATGTTTTCAGAGACAATGTAGCAAAGCAGCAAGAACTTGCCCACATGCTTATGGGCGTCATCTGTGCTGAGGTTGCAGATTGTGACGTTATAGATGGTTAGGTTCTACTCATTTATTTGCACTGGCATCAATCTTTGATTGCTCAATGGATGTAATTTCCTGTAATATATGCTGGATGTGCACTATTCATTTATTTGCACTGGCATCAATCTTTGTATGTCGGACCTTTGCTTGATAGGTTTTGTTCCAGTGCATAATTGCTCATCGTAATGGGCTCAAATTATCTAATTTGGCCTAAAGACATGTATGAACTTTAGTGGTCCCATTAAGTTAATGGGCCGTTACTAGGTCGAAAGTTAATGGTCGGCCCTCTTACCTCCCGGGTCGTTAACAAGACGACATCAAAGCGGGCAACCAGTGGGCCCAATTTATTTCACGGGCCGTTAACAGGCCGTTACTAAATATGGGCTACATATAGCCCAACTATACTTTAGGCCTTTAGCAGGCCTAAAGAGACAGAGGGCTTGTACTGGACCATGAAGAGCATGGGACGCTAAGAGGCCGAAAGTCAGGTCGTATTGTAAATGGCCCAACTGTGTTGTGGGCCTTTAGCAGGCCGAAAGAGAAACCGTGCTGGTATTGGACCATGAAGGGCATGGGCCGTTAAAAGGCCAAAACTAAGGTCTGACTACAAATGGCCCAACTCATTTATGGTCCGTTAACAGGCCGAAAGGCACACAGGGCCGGGAATTAGCCCACACTTAAATGGGTCGCTAAAAGGCCAAAACTCAGGTCCGACTACAAATGGCCCAACTGATTTATGGGCCATCAACAGGCTGAAAGTGACACCAGGCCAGAAATTAGACCAAAACTTAAATGGACCGCTAAAAGGCCGAAACTCAGGTCCGAATACAAATGGCCTATCAGATTAATGTGCCGTCAACAGGCTGAAAGACACACCGGGCCGGAAATTAGCCCAACATTTAAATGGGTCGCTAAAAGGCCGAAATATGTACATCCTGAAAATTGGCCCATCCGTTGAATGGGCCGTTAACAGGACGAAATCTCATCGGGCCGATATTGAACCCTGATGTCCACTACACAACCTTCTTCTTGTAGACATTGTTGGGCCTGCAAGTGCACAGGTTTGTAGGACAGTAGCAAATTTCCTTCAAGTGGATGACCTAAGGTTTATCAATCCGTGGGAGGCGTAGGATGAAGATGGTCTCTCTCAAGCAACCCTACAACCAAATAACAAAGAGTCTCTTGTGTCCCCAACACACCCAATACAATGGTAAATTGTATAGGTGCACTAGTTCGGTGAAGAGATGGTGATACAAGTGCAATATGGATGGTAGATAAAGGTATTTGTAATCTGAAAATACAAAAACTGCAAGGTAACTAATGATAAAAGTGAGTGTAATTGGTATTGCAATGATAGGAAACAAGACCTAGGGTTCATACTTTCACTAGTGCAAGTTCTCTCAACAATAATAACATAGATAGATCATATAACAATCCCTCAACATGCAACAAAGAGTCACTCCAAAGCCACTAATAGCGGAGAACAAACGAAGAGATTATGGTAGGGTACAAAACCACCTCAAAGTTACTCTTTCGGATCAATCTATTCAAGAGTTCGTACTAGAATAACAACTTAAGATACAAATCAACCAAAACCGTAATGTCACCTAGATACTCCACGGTCACCTCAAGTATCCGTGGGCATGATTATACGATATGCTTCACACAATATCAGATTCATCCAACCAACACAAAGTACTTCAAAGATTGCCCCAAAGTTTCTACCGGAGAGTCAAGACGAAAATGTGTGCCAACCCCTATGCATAGGTTCATGGGCGGAACCCGCAAGTTGATCACCAAAACATACATCAAGTGGCACGTGAAATCCCATTGTCACGACAGATAAGCACGGCAAGACATACATAAAGTGTTCTCAAATCCTTAAAGACTCAATCCAATAAGATAACTTCAAAGGGAAAACTCAATCCATTACAAGAGAGTAGAGGGGGAGAAACATCATAAGATCCAACTATAATAGCAAAGCTCGCGATACATCAAGATCGTGCGATAGAGAGAACACGAGAGAGAGAGAGAGATCAAACACATAGCTACTGGTACATACCCTCAGCCCCGAGGGTGAACTACTCCCTCCTCGTCATGGAGAGCGCCGGGATGATGAAGATGGCCACCGTTGATGGGTTCCCCCTCCGGTAGGGTGTCGGAACGGGCTCCCGAGAGGTTTTTGGTAGCTACAGAGGCTTGCGGTGGCGGAACTCCCGATCTATCTCGATATTAGATGTTTTTAGGGTACGTAGGGTTATATAGGCAAAAGAAGTCGGTCGGGGGAGCCTCGAGGGACCCACGAGAGGGTAGGGCGCGCCCAGGGGGGTGGGCGTGCCCGCCTATCTCGTGGCCTCCTCGAGGATCATATTCTTCCTAAAAATAATGCTCCCGAAGATTTCATTCCGTTTGGTCTCCGTTTGATATTCCTTTTGTTCGAAATACTGAAACAGGCAATAAAACAGCAATATGGGCTGGGCCTCCGGTTAATAGGTTAGTCCCAAAAGTAATATAAAAGTGTATAATAAAGCCCGTAATCATTCAAAACAGATAATAAAATAGCATGAATGCTTCATAAATTATAGATACGTTGGAGACGTATCAGCATCCCCAAGCTTAATTCCTGCTCGTCCTCGAGTAGGTAAATGAGAAAAGATAGAATTTATGAAGTGTGAATTCTAGAAGGTGCACAAGTTTGATCAATGATAATTTCAATCACCTTTTCTAGCATGATAATATGTCATAATAGTAGTTCATCTCATAAAACTTCTCATGATAAAGTAACAAGCAACATGTCAAAGCATAGACCATAAACTTTCTTGAAAACTAGCAAACTTCATTCTCAGTCATCAAACAATTGCAATTAATCTTATTTTTAGGAATAGCAAACTCCACATACTCAACTATCATATAGTCTTCTACAATTGATAACACTCATGCAATACTAATGGCTATGGAGTTTCAATCGGACACTGAGAAACATAGGGGCTTATAGTGTTGCCTCCCAAGGTATTCACCTTTGGGTGAGGTCAACAATAATAGTTCATGCTAACTTACATCCAATTGGATATATATATCAGGATCTTCCCAACACGAGGTGCTTGCCAAAGGATAAAATGAAAAAGGGAAAGGTGAAGATCACCTTGACTCTTGCATAAAAGTAAAAGACCTAAAGTAAAAGATAGGCCCTTTGCAGAGGTAAGCAGAGGTTGTCATGCGCTTTTAGGGTTGGATGCACAAAATCGTAATGTGAATGAACATCACTTTATATTGCCACTTGTATATGGACCTTTATTATGCAGTCCGTCGCTTTTATTGCTTCCATAACAAGATCGTATAAAGCTATTTTCTTCACACCAAAAGATCATACATATTTAGAAAGCAATTTTTATTGCTTGCACCGATGACAACTTACTTGAAGGATCTTACTCAATCCATAGGTAGGTATGGTGGAATCTCATGGCAAAAACTGGGTTTAAGGATATTTGGAAGCACAAGTAGTATCTCTACTTGGTGCAAGGAATTTTGGCTAGCATGAGGGGGAAAGGCAAGCTCAACATGTTTGAATGATCCATGACAATATACCTTTACAGAGATGTGCGAAAACATAACCTATTACGTTATCTTCCTTGTCCAACATCAACTCTTTAGCATGTCATACTTAATGAGTGCTCCCAATTATAAAAGATGTCTAGGATAGTGTATTTATAAGTGGAATATCTCTTCCTTCAATATTCTTTCATGAATTGTTCAAATGACCAATACAATCCTTGCTAACCTTCAATAAATTTACAGCCTCTACTTCTTAGATGTGAAGTCATTACTCCGCATGGGATAAGCAAATGGGACATATATAATTTCAGATTTATGACAATCAACTCATTCAATAATTTACTCATAGGATATAAGTGAAGCACACGAGTAAATGACAAACTACTCCAAAAAGATATAAGTGAAGATCAATGAGCAGCTAAATAATTATGTAACTATGTGAAGACTCTCTCTCATTTAAGAAATTCAGATCTTGGTATTGTATTCAAACAGGAAGCAAAACAAAATAAAATGACATTGCAAGGATAGCACAACTCATGTGAAGAAGCAAAAATTTAGGCTCAACCGATACTAACCGATAGTTGTTGAAGAAGAAAGGTGGGATGCCTGACGGGGCATCCCCAAGCTTAGATGCTTGAGACTTCTTGAAATAATATCTTGGGGTGCCTTGGGCGTCCCCAAGCTTGAACTTTTGTGTCTCCTTAATTCATCTCATATCATGGTTTCTCTTTTTATCAAAAGCTTCATCCACACCAAACTCAACAAGAACTCGTGAGATAGGTTAGTATAAACCAATGCAAAACCTTATCATTTTCTACTGTAACAAATCACTAAAATTATTATTCAACATTGCATACTAAATTTCTCTGCATATTTAATACTCCTATCTCAGATAGAATCATTAAACAAGCAAACATATGCAAACAATGCAAACATAACAGCAATCTGCCAAAACAGTATAGTCTGTAAAGAATGCAAGATTCATAATACTTCCCTAACTCCAAAAATTATGAAATAAAATTCCAACTATAGTAAATTTATCAGATCTAGCTCATTATGAAAAAAGTTTCAACATTATATCATGCTCTGACTTTTCTAGGGAATTTTTGCAACAGCGGTAAACTTTCTGTTCTCAAACAGCAACATGTATACTAGCAAAATAAGCATGGTAAAGGCTATCCTTGACTTTTTTATTGAAACTAAAGATGCAAAACATTATTATAAATAACATCAAGCAAAACCTAACAAGAGAAAATGACGCTCCAAGCAAAACTCATATCATGTGGTGAATAAAAATATAGCTCCAAGTAAAGTTACCGATGAACGAAGACGAAAGAGGGGATGCCTTCCGGGGCATCCCCAAGTTTAGGCTCTTGGTTGTCCTTGAATATTGCCTTCGGGTGCCTTGGGAATCCCCAAGCTTAGGCTCTTGCCACTCCTTATTCTATAGTCCATCGAATCTTTACCCAAAACATGAAAACTCCAAAACACAAAACTCAACAGAAAACTCGTAAGCTCCGTTAGTATAAGAAAATAAAACCACCACTTAGGTACTGTAATGAACTCATTATAAATTCATATTGGTGTAATATCTACTATATTCTAACTTCTCTATGGTTCATACACTCCGATACTACTCATAGATTCATCAAAATAAGTAAACAACATATAGAAAACAGAATCTGTCAAAAACAGAACGGTCTGTAGTAATCTGTATCAAACGTATACTTATGGAACTCCAAAAATTCTACCAAATTAGAAAGTCCTAAGAAATTTGTGTACAAATCCAGATGAAAAAGAATAAGATCAGAGGCATGTTTATGTGAATTAGCAAAACTAATTTACAGGGTGCAAAATTTTCTGATTCTCAGCATGATCAACACAACTATCACCATAAGCTATCCTAAAGGTCTTACTTGGCACTTTATTGAAACAAAAGCTATAAAACATGATTAATACAGTAGAATAATAATGTGGACACACAAAAACAGTAAGGATAAATATTGGGTTGTCTCCCAACAAGCGCTTTTCTTTAATGCCTTTCTAGCTAGCCATGATGATGGCAATGATGCTCGCATAAAAGATAAGAATTGAAGCATAACGGGAGCATCATGAAGCATATGACTAGCACATTTCAGTCTAACCCACTTCCTATGCATTGGGATTTTGTGAGCAAACAACTTATGGGAACAATAATCAACTAGCATAGGAGGGCAAAACAAGCATAGCTTCAAGATTTTCAACACATAGAGAGGAAACTTGATATTATTGCAATTCCTACAAGCATATGTTCCTCCCTCATAATAATTTTCAGTAACATCATGAATGAATTCAACAATATAACCAGCACCTAAAGCATTATTTTAATTATCTACAAGCATAGAAAATTTACTACTCTCGACATAAGCAAAATTCTTCTCATTCGAAATAGTGGGAGTATCATAAGAGACTTGAACACTAAAAATTGTTTCCACATTAAAAGAGTAATGTTAAGAAAAAGGGTAATCATAATCATGACAAGTTTTATAAATATAATCATCACTACTTTTGATAGCATAAGTTTCATCACAATAATCATCATAAGTAGCAACTTCGTTCTCATCATAATCGATTGAAACCTCTCCCAAGATAGTGGAATCACTAGATAAACTTGACACTCTTCCAAATCCACTTTCGTATTCATCACAATAAAATTCAACATCCTCCAAAATAGTGGGATCACTACTTCCTAAAGTTGACACTCTTCCAAACCCACTTTCATCAATATAATCATCATAGGTAAGAGGCATGCTATCATCATAACAACTTTGCATATCAAAACTTGGGGTGCTAAAAATATCATCTTCATTAAACATAGCATCCCCAAGCTTGGGACAAAGATTTATTTCAGCAAATATATTCTCAAATATTTCATCCTCATCAAGCATAGCTTCCCCAAGCTTGGGCCTTTTCATATCATAAGCATAATCACTCTCATCATTAATAGTATGGATAGCAACAATAGTATAGCAATTATCATCATCACAATGAATAGTAGGAGCAACATCATGTGGGAGGGATACATTTTTACCTTTGTTGCCCATTCTTTTCCTTTTCTTTTTCACATTACGTGTGGGTTCAACCTTCCTCTTTTAGCTCCTTATTGATGAGATTGGTTGAATAGAAAGCTCTTCCTCGTTACCTGATGTCGGTGTACTAAAGTAGGGGTACCTTAGTACCCCGAACTTGTGCACGGGCAGTCGCAGCGCCCCGCAGCAAGGCTTGCCGGGCGTCCGCCAAGATCCTCCACTATTCCTATTTACTGCCATTCAAGAACAAAGTGTTAGCTGAGAAGATAGAACCCCGGCAAGAGGAGCTTGCCGGGAAGGACAAGACCCCGGCAAGAGGAGCTTGCCGGGAAGGCCAACCAGGGCACTTCAAGAGACTTGCCGTGACGCACCGTGCGTCCCGGCAAGACCTGGCGAGCGGCAAGCTTGCGGGTGCGACAAGACAGCGACCCCGGCAACGCGTTTGCCGCGGCAAGGCCACCACTCTGCGCCCACGCTCCAGCACATCCGACGACATGTCGCCACAGGATTGCTCCTGGTGCACGTGGCGGGTAGCTGTGCAGCCGAGCGGTGCGAGGTGGCAAGTGAAGATGACAGGGAGGCCATCGTGGCAGGTGGTGGCGCTCCTAACGGTCACTTCCTTGCACTGTTTGGGCGACCGGACGGGCATTAAATGCCCTTGTCCCCTGCCGTCAGAGTTAGGTAGGGGGCAATGTTGATAGCGGTTGTACCAACCTGCATTTTTACTTCTTTACCCCTCTCTCTACGCTGCCACCTATCGGTGACCCCTTTAACCTATAAAAGGGAGGCCCATGCGCACATAGGGGGGGTTCGGTTCGACTCATTCGAGACTACAACACACCCACGTTCTTGCTCAAGAACAGAATAGAAACATAAAGCAGCAGTAGGAGTTTTATCTCTCCGGAGAGCTCCGAAGCTGGGTAAAATCCCCCGCGTGCTTTCGCCTCGATCTGCTCTTCGCGCGCCCTCCGCTCCCTGCCGGACTGAAAAGGGGCCCTGCCCCATAGGTGTTTGTTCCCCACGACATCTTTGGTGCGCCAGGTAGGGGGGCGTCGAGGTCGTGCGTATCTGATCCGGCGTCCGCGCGCTACATCAACATCTTCATCGACATGCCACCGAAGAAGAAGACTTCGGAGGTGGCCGCTCCGTCTACGACTATCCTACCGCCACCGGAGCAAACGGGCAGCGGGGTGGACGCTGGCGGGGGAGCGGGCGCCGGCGGGGGGACTCACATCGTCACCCGGTCCAAGGACAAGGCCCCGCAAGGTTCAGCGTCTGTACATCCATCGCACCCTTCCTAGGAGGTGCAGGATCGACAACGCCACGGTGCTCCTAGCACCGTGCTTGCGTTGGAACAAGGTCAAGCTGGTGGGTCGCGGGACGCTCAAGGCCAACGTACGCGTCAACACGCTGGCACGAGCGCAGTGCGGTCGCCTGGACGAGATGTCGCTCCTTCTAACACTGTTAGAAGTTTGAGCATATCCCGCACCTCGTGTCGCTCACCACCGCCACCCAACACTCCAGAGGAAGCGCTGGCCCGAGCCCAGCTGCTTCTAGATTACCCTCCAGCGCCAGACAAGATCGACGACTGGAGGGCCGCCATTCAAAGCCTCATCGGCTTTGCCAACAACGACAAGCCCCGGCAACCGAGCACATCGAAGCCCCGGCAAGACGCCTAGGCGCAAGCCGACGCTGACAAGACCGCTGGGGGTGCCACCACCGTGCACTCCCCGCCTCGAAGGCCAAGATCGCCGACTCGCCGGGCCAACCCCGACACCGACTCCACCGCGTCGTCGGACCCGCGAGCTCGCCGCGATCAACGCCAAGTTCTCCAAGAACGACAACACGAAGACGCTCGCACTCGCATCGAGCGTCGAAGAGAAGCGCGGCATCAATCTGACCAGCGCGCTGGGCCCACTGTCGATATGCATGCGCCAGGGGAACCAGGCGACTTGCCGTACGCGGTAGGTTGCCCTGCGTTCACCCGTGAGCTGCGGCAGGTCCAGTGGCCCAGTACCAAGAACTTCAAGCCAGACGTGCCCAAGAAGAATGATGGCAGGATACATCCGTCGGAGTTCCTCAGCGTCTACACCATCGCGGTGCAGGTTGCCGGAGGGCGCGACGAGAAGATCCTCGCCAACTACTTCCCGCTGGTGCTCAAGCCCAACATCAGATCTTGGCTCATGCACTTGCCGGACAACTCCATCTCTTCGTGGGCGGACCTGTGCCATCAGTTTGTCGGCGCCTTCACAGGCGGCCACAAACCCCATGGCCAGGAGAGCGATCTTCATCTGCTCGCCCGGAAGGAAGGAGAACCCCTGCGCAAGTACATACAGAGATTCAGTCAGGTGCAGCGCAACATCCCAGACGTCCACCCTGCTGCGGTTATTAGTGTGTTCCATCAGAACGTGCGTAACCGCAGGATGAGGGAGGAGATGGCGATGTGCAAAATCAGAGATGTCAGCGAGCTATATGCTCTGACCGACAAGTGTGCGCGGGCTGAAGAGGGGAGGAGACTCCCCGGGGAGAACGTAGGAGCAGAAGGATCTGACAGTGAGGACGCCCCTCCGGCAAAGAAGAACAGGAGGCAGAATAACAGAAAGAGGAAAGCTAAGGATGTGCTAGTTGTTGAGCAATCCGGCAACGGAGGCGGTTCCGAGAAGGCCAAAGCTGGTGACTCCGGCGAGGCTGTGGTAGCCGCCGACAAGCAGGACGGCTGCGGCAAGCAGTACTGCAAGATCCACCGCACCAAGGGCCACGACCTCCAAGCTTGCAAGAAGGTTGAGCAGATGGCAGAGCTACAGAAAGCTGAATACGAGCGCCGCGACAAGGAGTAGGCCCAGGAAGGTGGCGGAGGATCCGGCAAGAAGCGTACCGCCCGGGGAGGGCGCCGCGGCAAGGCCAAGCAGCGCCAAGGAGATAGGCCTCCCCGTGGTCGCGACAAAGACGAAGACGAAGATGAAGATGACAAGATGGAGGAAGATGAGACCGATGAGCAGGAGTTTCAGAAGGCAACGGGGGTTTTGTGCGTTGACGGTGGCGCTTCTCTGCACACCTCGCACCGCCAACTCAAACAGTGGGTGCAGGAAGTGAACGCAGCAGAACCATCCGTCGAATCGCGCAAGCCCCTGAAGTGGTCCGGCACGCCCATCATCTTTGATGTTGAGGATCACCCTGATTGCATCACTGCGGTCGGGTGCTTGCCGATGTTGGTTTCACAACTATCCGCAACCTCAAGGTTACAAAGATGCTGGTTGACGGCGGGGCCGGCCTGAACCTGATCTCCTCCGCAGTGCTCAAGAAGCTCCAGATCCCAGACAGCGAGCACGAAGAGACTGGTACTTTCCAAGGAATCAACCCGGGAAGGAGCAAGCCGAAGGGGAAGATTACACTGCCAGTGACATTTGGCAGCGAGCTGAATTTCAAGACAGAGAGAGTCACATTTGACGTTGCTGATTTCCCATTGCCCTACAATGGGATACTTGGCCGTCCAGTGCTTGCCAAGTTCATGGCAGCCTCTCACTACGCCTACAATGTGCTCAAGATGCCTGGTCCGATAAGTGTTATTTCTGTCCATGGCGACAAGAAAGATGCACTCATCTGTACCGACAAGATATACCGGGAAGCAGCAGCCATAGCAGAACACAAACCACTTGCCGCTGAAGCTCCCGGGGGGAAGAAGAAGACCAAGTCCGGCAAGAGCGGCTCTGATGCCCACTCCGGCAAGCGCACCTCTTTAGAGTGCTGCGCTACCGTCGAGGACGCACCATCGAGCTCCACCGGCAAGTGCAAGAAGGCAAAGACAGCTTCACCAGAGACCAAGAAAGTGACCGCCAAGGAGGATGGCACTGGTGGTACCTTCACCATCAGTGCCACGCTTGACCCTAAATAGGAAAGCGCGCTCGTTGCTTTCCTGCGGGCGAATGTCGATGTGTTTGCATGGCAACCATCAGACATCCCCGGTGTTCCCAGGAAAGTAATTGAGCACCACCTTGCCGTCTGCCCTCACGCGTGGCGCGTCAAGCAGAGAGTCAGGAAGCAAGCAGTAGAACGCCAAGAGTTCATTGCAGAAGAGATCAAGAAGTTGGAAGCAGCAGGCCTGGTCCGAGGAGTACTCCATCCAACGTGGTTAGCCAATCCAGTAGTCGTGCGCAAAGCAAACGGGAAGTGGAGGCTTTGTATTGACTTCACTGATGTTAATAAAGCTTGTCCCAAGGATCCATTTCCCTTGCCGCGCATTGACCAGATTGTCGACTCCACGGCAGGATGTGACCTGCTTTCATTCCTTGATGCATATTCAGTATATCATCAGATCTTCATGGCTGAAGAGGATGAAGAGAAAACCGCATTCATTACTGCATGTGGCACGTACTGCTTTGTACGGATGCCTTTCGGACTAAAGAATGCTGGTTCAACATTTGCAAGAGTAGTCAGTCATGCTTTTGAGCCACAGCTGCCCAGAAATGTAGAAGCTTACATGGATGACATAGTGGTCAAGAGTAAGGACAAAGAAACTCTGATCCGAGATTTGGACGAGACTTTTGCAAATCTGTGCAAGATCAATCTCAAGTTGAACCCCGAGAAGTGCGTGTTTGGAGTTCCTTCCGGCAAGCTTCTCGGGTTCTTTGTGTCCCAGAGGGGGATTAAAGCCAATCCCGACAAGATCAAGGCCATTGAGCAAATCGAAGCACCAAAGCGCGTCAAGGATGTATGAAGGCTTGCCGACTGTGTTGCTGCTCTCAGCAGGTTCATTTCCAAGTCTGCTGAACGCGCCCTGCCGTTTTTCAAAATTTTGAAAAAGGCGGGTCCAATGAAATGGACTCTGGAAGCGGAGGCTGCGCTGCAAGACTTGAAGAAATATTTGTCCTCCACTCCAACACTTGTCGCACCAAAGCCACAAGAGAAGTTGCTGCTGTATCTGGCGGCAACCAATCAAGTGGTTAGTGCTGCGTTAGTGGCGGAGAGGGAGGCGGATGATGAGTCGGCAACCGCGGCAAGCCAATCCGGCGACAAGCAGGGGGCTTCCCCGACAAGCTCTGGTCCCGACAAGGATGGATCTGCGCAGCCACAAGAAGAGAAACAGAAGAAAATGGTGCAGCGCCCAGTTTACTTTGTCAGTTCCCTTCTGCAGGGGGCTAGATCAAGGTACTCTTGTGTGCAGAAGTTGCTTTTCGGCCTTCTCATGGCCTCGAGGAAGCTGCGCCATTACTTTCAAGCACACGAGATCACAGTGGTCACTCGCTTTCCGTTGAAGAGGATATTGCAGAATCCAGAGGCAACAGGCAGGACTGTCGAGTGGGAACTAGAATTGTCAAGCTTTGGCCTCAAGTTTGAAAGTACTTCAACTATTCAGAGCCGAGCATTGGCAGAATTCATAGCAGAATGGACGCCAACACCCGATGAAGAAACTCCGGAGAGGAGCGTCCCCGTCAAGGAAGCGAGCAAAGAATGGATCATGTACTTTGACGGTGCCTTCTCGCTGCACGGCGCCCGTGCGGGCGTACTACTTGTCGCGCCCACCGGAGAGCACCTCAAGTACGTGGTCCAGATGCACTTTCCCAAGGAGCAAGCAACAAACAATACTGCAGAGTATGAAGGCTTGCTTGCCGGACTCAGGATCGCGGCGGACCTTGGGATCAGGAAGCTTATTGTCAGGGGTGACTCACAGCTTGTCGTTCGTCAAGTAAACAAAGATTACTAGAGTCCGTTGATGGAAGCATACATTGATGAAGTGAGGAAGCTAGAAGAACATTTTGATGGCCTGCAGATGGAACACGTTCCAAGAGCTCAGAAGGACATTACAGACGGCCTGTCAAAATGCGCCGCACTCAAGTTACCTGTGGAACCAGGAATTTTTGTGCTCAAGCTAACTCAACCATCTGTCACACCATCAACTGGACAGAGCAAGAAGAGAAAGTTGGTTAATGGCGACTACTTTCCGGCAGAGCTCCCCGAAGCCGCCGCCAAGAAGGTCCCCAGGATCAACACAGAAAGTGCTGAGGAGCAGTCTGCTCCGACAAGCCCTAGGGTTTGTTTCGTTGAAGCAGGCGCTCCCAACAAGCTGTGTCCCGACACGCTTGCCGGGGAGCATGACGCTCCGGCAGGATCCCAGATTCTTGCCGTAGAAGCAGATGTTCCCGCAGCAACATTTGCGCCTTTAGTCCTTGTCGTTGAGCCACAAGCTCCGGCATGGGCACAGCAGATCGTCCATTTCCTTCAGACAGGAGAACTTCCCGAAGAACAAGAAGAAGCGGAGAGAGTAGCCCGGCAATCAAGTATGTACCAGTTTGTCGAGGACATACTGTACAGAAGAAGATTCAACGGAGTGAAATTGAAGTGCATTTCCCGGGAAGATGGACTGCAGCTGTTGGCGGAGATACATGGAGGCATATGTGGTCACCACATTGGTGCAAGAGCACTTGCCGGCAAAGCCTTCCGGCAAGGTTTCTTCTGGCCGACAGCCCTCCAGGATGCAACTGCACAAGTAACCAAGTGTGAAGCATGCCAGTTCCACTCCAAGCAGATACATCAACCAGCTCAAGCTCTCCAAACAATCCCTTTATCCTGGCCATTTTCGGTCTGGGGGCTCGACATCCTCGGCCCCTTTCCCCGAGCTGTCGGGGGCTTTGAGTACTTGTACGTTGCAATCGACAAGTTCACAAAGTGGCCTGAAGTGGAAGCAGTGAGGAAGGTGACAGCATAGTCAGCAGTCAAGTTCTTCAGGTCAATTGTTTGCCGTTTCGGAGTCCCTAACAGGATCATCACCGACAATGGCACACAATTCACAAGCCGCACCTTCATGCAGTACGTCCAAGATCTTGGCACCAAGATCTGCTTCGCTTCTATTGCTCACCCGAGAAGCAACGGTCAAGCGGAGAGGGCAAACACTGAAGTGATGCGCGGGCTCAAGACCAGAACTTTCGACAGGCTGTGCAAGTGCGGAAGAAATTGGATCGAGGAGCTGCCGGTGGTTCTCTGGTCGATCAGGACGACGCCAAATCGAGCCACTGACCAGACACCTTTTGCTCTTGTCTATGGAGCAGAAGCAGTTCTCCCCACGGAACTCGTATACGGATCGCCTCGAGTGCTCGCTTATGATGAGCTTGAGCAAGAGCAGCTGCGGCAAGATGACGCGCTGCTCCTCGAGGAAGATCGTCTTCAGGCTGCTGTACGAGCTGCTCATTACCAGCAAGCTTTGCATCGCTACCATAGCCGCAAAGTTAATGCCAGAAGCTTCGAGGAAGGCGACCTTGTTCTTCGGCGCGTTCAATCTGCCAAGAATTCCAACAAGTTGACGCCGAAGTGGGAAGGCCCTTATCGGGTGAAACGAGTCACTAGGCCCGGCGCTGTCCGCCTTGAGACCGAAGATGGCTTTCCGGTGAGCAATTCCTGGAACATAGAGCATCTTCGCAAGTTTTACCCATAAGGCGCGGTTGCCAGAATCTGTTCCGGCAACCACCTTTTGTACAAGCTTTGCCGCTGTTGCATGTAACCCTTTGTACAAAGCCGGGCGCAGATCCCGTGCATAAACGAGCATCTTCGCAAGTTCAAGTGTGCTTCGCACATCTTGTCAAATTTCATGCATTCTTTCTTTTTTGCATGTTTTATCTGACACTTTGTGCAGCACTTACCCCCGGTAAGCAATAACGAGCCTTAAAGCCCCATACCATTATTTTCTCTTCTTTCTTTTTCTCAAAAAGAAGGTTCCTTCGCCCACAAGTTCACGGGGGGGGGGGGGGGGGGGGGAGGAGAGGATAAATGTGTGGACCGGGCGTCGTTCAAAGAAGTATGGCCTTGCCGGGACTCAGATGACAGAAAAGCTAAGTTTGAGCACAGTCAGTTTTAAATTTTTAAGTTATATTCCTTGAACGACCGTGCCTTGTATGGAAAACCTGTGCGCGGAGGAACCGGCTCGTGGCTAAGTTGCGCCCTTACTTTGTTTCGAGTCCGCTCAACAATGAAAGTGTGCTGCGACTAGTCCCGACAAGGTTTCTTGCCGGAGGCAACATCGCCAGCGGGCTGCTGATGTTCCGCACTCAGTGCTCGCGGCAAGTGTGCTTGCGCCGGCAAGTTCCCTAAAAGCGTAGGGTAAAAACATGCAAGGGATGGAATCGAATAAAGGAAGTAACATAGCAGATAGTACCCAGAATAAAGTTATATTACAATAAACAACTTGCCGCGCTCTAATAGATTGTTTCCATGACATATCTAGCAGCGGCAAGAAGAAGAAAAGGGGAAGAAGAGTGGCCTAATCCGTGCGCTCGCCATCGATCCTCCTGACTTCGTTCACCTTTTCCACGATGGGTGCAACGATGGCTTTGAGCTCCTCAAGATCAGCACCCGCCGGCAGCTTCTTGAGGACGCGGGAGAGGTCGAGGCCTGGATTGCGGAAGAGGATCTTCACCAGCACCTTCTCCAAGACCTTGGCGCAGATTGCGCGCGACTCGTCCGCCAACTTCTTCGGGATCCTTTCCCGGAGTTGCTGGAGGGCCGTCACCACGCCCTTGAAGAAAAGAGTAAGCTTGGCGCTGGGCTGGAGGTTCTCCTCGATGGAGTACCCGAAGACCGCCAAGTCCAGCTCCGCCAACTCCTCGTCGATGGCTGCAGCAATGTTGATGAGGCCCTCCGTCCAGAGCTCCACCGTGGCCTTGAAAGTGTTCTGAGTCTCGGCGGCCCTCGTCAGCAGTTCTTCGTTGCCCTTGACCTCTTTCTTCAAGTCATCTTCTCGCTTCTTGGCGGCGTCTAGCGTCTCCGTCAAGGTGGCCAACTTCATCTCCAGATCAGCGCTCGAGTCCTTGGCGGTGTTCAGTTCCTTGATCTTGTCGGCGAGCTGAACTTGCAGATCGCCATGGGCGCGGGCATCCTTCTCGCGTTCGCGCTGGAGTGCGGCAAGCTCTTCATTCTTCCCTTTCATGTCCGCCTCCAGCTGCGTCACCTTCACCTCTAACTCCTTCTTGGCGGCCTCAGCAGCCGCGGCGGCATCCTTCGCCTCCTTGAGTGCCCCGCCAAGTGATTGCTCCCAGACGGCGAGCTCCTCCTCGTGGCTGTCCAAATCCACCTTCTTCTGTATCAGCTCACCTTCCCGCTTGGACTGCTCCTCGGCGGCGAGCCTCTGCTGCTCCTCGGCTTCAGCCTTCTCCAGGATGAACGCCTTCTTCGCCTCGTCGAGATGTGCCCTCTCCTCAGCAATGGACCGGAGGGCCTCCTGGTTGCAGTTCTGGAGCTCCTGCGCGTGTTTCTCTATGTCAACTCCCGCCTGCGCGAGAAGCGCTTCCCGGGACTCAAGCTTCGCTTGCCGGGCGCGGTAGAGTGACACCAGTTTTCGGAGCAACTGCTCCTCTTCGGACTCGCCCCTACTGCTGCTTGGCGCGTCAACCACTGCCAGCCCAGCAGTGGCGAGTACTTCCCCGTCAAACTCCTCTCCTTCAACCGGTGCCCTGGAGCTCGACGCCCAGGCAAGCTTGATGTATACGCCTTCGCTGGCCTTCAAGTATGCGCCTGGCTGGGGCTCCTCGGAGCCCGGCGCTGCATCAGCGGCGGAGGGGTCGGCAGACGATGCAGCGCCTTGCGCTCCTGCGCCCTCCGGGTCATCAGTACGATCGTCGGACCCCTCGCCGGCTCCTGCGCCAGCAGCCTTGGCGGCTTCCTCGTCGGCGGGTTCATCAGCGCCGGCCTCTTCATCGCCAGCGGCGGCATCTTCAGTATTGCCGCGTGCGCCTTCCTCGCCGGTGGCCTCGGTCTCCATTGGGTCTGCGAGAGGGGGATCTGAGGATAGGAAGAGGAAAGAAAAGTCGAGCAAATATCCAAAAAAGAAGAAATAAGATCAGAAGAGGAACCCAAGGGAAGATTTCCGACAAGGAAGGTTACCTGTGCTGGGCTCAGTGACCATGGGCTCCTCCACCAAGGGCTCACTGGTTCCGTCCCTTGCCGGGGACCTCTCCCTCGCCGGGGAGCGCTCCCTTGTCGGGGAATCACCCCTTGGCGGCGTAGTCGAAGCAGACAGCACCTCCGGGGCGGTTTCTGATTGCTCCTGATGGGCGTGCTCTCCTCCTACACAAATGAATCAGCAATCAAGACGTCAGCAAAAGAAGAAGCACCCATGCGCGCCCCACAACAGAAAGTGAACCAAACACTTACGCTGGGGGCTGTGCTGGGGGCTGCTGCGAGGAGAAGGAGCCGGGTTCGTCAAGGTGGTATCGGACGTGTCTTCTGCCGTCACAACAGGATCGTCCTCGATGACAACCATGGGGACCTTGGCCCTCTTCGCTGCTCTTTCGGCCAGAGTCCTGAAATAGAACAGGGATTCAGAGAGAAGCAAATCAGATGCAAAGCCAGAAACAACAAAGATTGAGGAAATACAAGTACAATGAGAAGAAAGCCTTACTCCTCCTCCTCTTCTTCCTCCTCGTCGGAGCTCAGCGCAGAGAGGTCGAAGTCTGGTACCCTTTCTACGCGGCGAGGCGGAGGAGTGGGCTCCCTTGGACGTTTGCCGGGAGCTGCGGCAGGATCGGGTGTGGCAGCCCGGGAACACCCCGCCTCAGTTGCGGGCACGGCCTGAGATGCTCCTGCGGCAACCGTACTTGCCGCGGTGGAGCGCGTCCCACGACGCTGCGGCTATTGGCCTGCTTGCCGCCCTGCTGGATCTCCAACTCGACGGAGGCGCCTTCTTGGTTGGAATTGGGGCTCCGCTGGGGGCTCCGCCTGTGGCAAGCTGCTCGAAGACGGCTGGCCGCTCGCGTCCCTGGCGGGCTCGCTCGCTTCGGCCTCGGGCTCCCCCTCACCAACGACCTCTCCGGCAAGGTCTTCCCGGTCGGCAAGACTTGCCGCCTCGGCCGCCTCCGCCTCCTCCAGAGTGAAGCCAAACTCGCCCGCGGCGGCGGCTGCCGCCGCCTCTTTGGCCCTGGTGGCGATGTACCGCATCTCGTCGTCGGTGGTGTCGCGGGTGAGGAGCCTCTGCTCGTCGGAGTTGACTGCTACCTCCATCAAGCCATCGAAGAATTGCCGCACGACGTCGTCGGCGGGCTCTATCCAAGTTGCACTTATCCCGTGCGAGTCGCACTCTGGCATCATTGCGCAGATGCGATCGCGCTGGGAGTTGTTGCACAACGGGATGACGCCCTGCGGCAACCTGAACCACTCTGGATGGTTGGCGTCATGCTTGAATAGCTCCCTTAGCATCCCGTCAAGCTCAAGAACCGTGAAGTTGAAGTTGAGGCCTGGACGCAGCCTGATGATATCCGTCGGACTGCCAAACATCCAGGCGGGCCTCCCCCTCTTCTGCAGAGGGGCGATGTGACGGTGAAGGAAATCCGCGCCAACTGCCCCTGCTGTGAGCTAGACAAGCCTGAGCCGGAGGATTCGGGTGGTGGCAATCTTCAGCTTGGCGTCGTCCAGCGACAGAGCGCTCCAGTCGCCGCCGCGCACTACCCGGGTCTGGCGCAGGTTGGTGAATGGCTGCGGGTTGGCGTCAACGATCCAGCACCACTCCGCCCTCCACTCATCCCACTTGCTGCGGAGCTCGCCCGTCAAGTACACCTCCTTCATGCTGATTCGTAAGGTCCAGGAGATTCCGCCGGCCAATGGTTCTCCTTTCTCGGCTCGGGGGGTGAAATAGTGGCGAAAAAGAGCAACGTTTGGGTGGATGCCAATGAAGTTCTCGCAGAGGTGTGCGAAAACCGCCATTGTCAGAACGGCGTTGGGGGTGAACTCGAGAAGATGAAACCCGTAGGTATTCATGATGTCACAGAGGAAATCAGAAAAAGGTGGGAAGAGCCCGCAATAGAAGAACACCGGAAAGAAATAGTACCCTTTTGGGCACCGCTTCGAAGTGGAAGCTTCGGCGGAAAGCACCGGTGTGCGCGGATGCGCCCGCGTCTGCGTCGACCAGAAGAGGTAAAATTCCTCCCGCAGCGCCTTCGGGGTGAGCTCGGGGGGGGGGGGGGGGGGGAAAGCACTCGCTCCTTGCGCAGCGCCTCAAGCCGCAACGCCTCGGCCGACTTGGTGCTCGACTTTGAGCTCTTGCCGGTCTTCGGAGCCATGGCGGAAGCGGCGGGGGAGCGCGGAGGTGTTGAGGGCGACGGCGGCGACGGGCGGCAGAGCGCTGCTCTCTTTCGGTTTGGGAAGAAGAGGGGAGCGGCGGAGCTTTCGGAGGAAGGAACTACAAGTGGCGAAGGTGGGGGGAATGGCTCCGTTTCCTCTGCTTATAAACACGGGAGGCGAACGTTACGCATTTCCTGGATTTAAGAATTGCCCATGATCTCTCCCACGACGCCGCGATTGACGCGTGCCGTTACGGGGGAGCGCGGTGGATACGGAGTCAGATTTAGTGTGGACCCAGGCCACGTGTGCCCGTGCCCTGTTTTGGGCCTGGCCCAACAGCGCTTGGCACCGTGTATGGCCCAGGCCCGGGGGCTCCTGTCGGTGTACTAAAGTAGGGGTACCTTAGTACCCCGAACTTGTGCACGGGCAGTCGCAGCGCCCCGCGGCAAGGCTTGCCGAGCGTCCGCCAAGATCCTCCACTATTCCTATTTACTGCCATTCAAGAACAAAGTGTTAGCTGAGAAGACAGAACCCCGGCAAGAGGAGCTTGCCTGGAAGGACAAGACCCCGGCAAGAGGAGCTTGCCGGGAAGGCCAACCAAGGCACTTCAAGAGACTTGCCGTGACGCACCGTGCGTCCCGGCAAGACCCGGCGAGCGGCAAGCTTGCGGGTGCGACAAGACAGCGACCCCGGCAAGGCGTTTGCCGCGGCAAGGTCACCACTCTGCGCCCACGCTCCAGCACATCCGACGACGTGTCGCCACAGGATCGCTCCTGGTGCACGTGGCGGGTAGCTGTGCAGCCGAGCGGTGCGAGGTGGCAAGTGAAGATGACAGGGAGGCCATCGTGGCAGGCGGTGGCGCTCCTAACGGTCGCTTCCTTGCACTGTTTGGGTGACCGGACGGGCATTAAATGCCCTTGTCCCCTGCCGTCAGAGTTAGGTAGGGGGCACTGTTGATAGCGGTTGTACCAACCTGCGTTTTTACTTTTTTACCCCTCTCTCTACGCTGCCACCTGTCGGTGACCCCTTTAACCTATAAAAGGGAGGCCCATGCGCACGTAGGGGGGGTTCAGTTCAACTCATTCGAGACTACAACACACCCACGTTCTTGCTCAAGAACATAATAGAAACATAAAGCAGCAGTAGGAGTTTTATCTCTCCGGAGAGCTCCGAAGCTGGGTAAAATCCCCCGCGTGCTTTCGCCTCGATCTGCTCTTTGCGCGCCCTCCGCTCCCTGCCGGACCGAAAAGGGGCCCTGCCCCATAGGTGTTCGTTCCCCATGACACCTGATTCATCATAAGAAATAATAGGAGGATATTGGGAAGTCTCTTCCCTTTCATTAGTATTCTCATCATAATCGATTTGCTTTCTTTTCTTTAGGTAATTCGCAGTATAAGGATTTTCAATGCAATTCACCGCACAAAACATACAAATCGTCTCTAGATCAATATCAAGGAAATGCTCAAGATTAAATTTTGGAAGGTCCTTAATTAAACGTTTCAATTCTTCATAACCCAAAAGCAATCTAAGTTCATTGTAATGAGCAAGGGAGATCAAATCATCACAATTTTTGGACACAATTCGATCATGAAACAATTTGCATCAGAGATGTAAATGACCACGTTCATTGCAAAGTTCACAAGTACGGCAAAGGAAATTTAAATTTTCAGCACTCACATTTAGACTTTCTTGCAACCATTTAGTTTCTAAATGCTTATGCCTCTTGCAATATATATCTTCTCTATTTGGTGTGTTCATGCAAACATGCACTCCACAAAACTTGACATGCTTATAAGAGATATTTTCATCATGACTAGAGCAATCATCATTAGTACTATGGATATTCAAGGAGTTCATACTAACAACATTGCAATCATGCTCATCATTCCAAGATTTAGTACCAAGCATTTTAATGCATTCCTCTTCTAGCACTTGAGCACAATTTTCCTTTCCATACAAAAGATATTAAAAAGATAAAGCGTATGAGACAAACTCAATTCCATTTCTTTGTAGTTTTCTTTTATAAACTAAACTAGTGATAAAACAAGAAACAAAAAGATTCGATTGCAAGATCTAAAGATATACCTTCAAGCACTCACCTCCCCAGCAACGGTGTCAGAAAAGAGTTTGATGTCTACTACACAACCTTCTTCTTGTAGACGTTGTTGGGCCTGCAAGTGCACAGGTTTGTAGGACAGTAGCAAATTTCCCTCAAGTGGATGACCTAAGGTTTATCAATCCGTGGGAGGCATAGGATGAAGATGGTCTCTCACAAGCAACCCTGCAACCAAATAACAAAGAGTCTCTTGTGTCCCCAACACAACCAATACAATGGTAAATTGTATAGGTGCACTAGTTCGGCGAAGAGATGGTGATACAAGTGCAATATGGATGGTAGATAAAGGTATTTGTAATCTGAAAATATAAAAACAGCAAGGTAACTAATGATAAAAGTGAGCGTAAATGGTATTGCAATGATAGGAAACAAGGCCTAGGGTTCATACTTTCACTAGTGCAAGTTCTCTCAACAATAATAACATAGATAAATCATATAACAATCCCTCAACATGCAACAAAGAGTCATACCAAAGCCAATAATAGTGGAGAACAAACGAAGAGATTATGGTAGGGTACGAAACCACCTCAAAGTTATTCTTTCGGATCAATCTATTCGAGAGTTCGTACTAGAATAACACCTTAAGATAAAAATCAACCAAAACCCTAATGTCACCTAGATACTCCATTGTCACCTCAAGTATCCGTGGGCATGATTATACGATATGGATCACACAATCTCAGATTCATCCAACCAACACAAAGTACTTCAATGAGTGCCCCAAAGTTTCTACCGGAGAGTCAAGACGAAAACGTGTGCCAACCCCTATGCATAGGTTCATGGGCGGAACCCGCAAGTTGATCACCAAAACATACATCAAGTGGCACGTGAAATCCCATTGTCACCACAGATAAGCACAGCAAGACATACATCAAGTGTTCTCAAATCCTTAAAGACTCAATACGATAAGATAACTTCAAAGGGAAAACTCAACCCATTAAAAGAGAGTAGAGGGGGACAAACATCATAAGATCCAACTATAATAGCAAAGCTCGCGATACATCAAGATCGTGCCATAGACAGAACACGAGAGAGAGAGAGATCAAACACATAGCTACTGGGAGATACCCTCAGCCTTGAGGGTGAACTACTCCCTCCTCGTCATGCAGAGTGCAGGGATGATGAAGATGGCCACCGGTGATGGGTTCCCCCTCCGGCAGGGTGCCGGAATGGGCTCCTGAGAGGTTTTTGGTGGCTACAGAGGCTTGCGGCGGCGGAACTCCCGATGTATCTTGATATTCGATGTTTTTAGGGTACATAGGCTTATATAGGCGAAAGAAGTCGGTCGGCGGAGCGTCGAGGGGCCCACGAGAGGGTAGGGCGCGCCCCCTATCTCGTGGCCTCCTCGAGGATCTTCTGACGTGAACTCCAAGTCTCCCGGATCATATTCTTCCTAAAAATCATGCTCCCGAAGGTTCCATTCCGTTTGGACTCCGTTTGATATTCGTTTTTTTTTCAAAATACTGAAACAGGCAATAAAACAGCAATACGGGCTGGGCCTCCGGTTAATAGGTTAGTCCCAAAAGTAATATAAAAGTGTATAATAAAGCCCGTAATCATTCAAAACAGATAATAAAATAGCATGAATGCTTCATAAATTATAGATACGTTGGAGACGTATCAAGCCCAAATATATAGCGGGCTGTTAACGGGCTCGAACTGACGATGGGCTGCAATGGTGTCAAATCTTTAACGGGCCATTGACGGGCTGATAACCCGCAAGTATACAGGATAGTTGTAGCCTATTTTGATAAGTAAGAGTGTCGAACCCAACGAGGAGCTAAAGGTAGAACAAATACTCTCCCAAGTCCTATCAGCCACTGATACGACTCTACGCACACTTGACGTTCGCTTTACCTAGAACAAGTATGAAACTAGAAGTACTTTGTAGGTGTGATAGGATAGGTTTGCAAGATAATAAAGAACGTGTAAATAAAATCTAGGGGCTGTTTAGATAAAGACGCAATAATGTAAATATAACGAGTGTGGAAGAGTGGTGGTAGGAGTTGTGAAATTGTCCCTAAGCAATTGACTACGTTACTAGACCAGTAATCACTATTGCAATTCTATTTGAGGGAGATGCATAAGCTAACATACTTTCTCTTCATGGATCATATGCTCTTATGATTGGAACTCTAGCAAGCATTCGCAACTACTAAAGATTCATTAAGGTAAAACCCAACCATAGCATTAAAGCATCAAGTCCCCTTTATCCCATACGCAACAATCCCCTTACTCGGGTTTGTGTTTCAGTCACTCACGCAACCCACTATAAGCGAATCATGAACGCATTGCAACACCCTACAGCGGCAATCCCTCACGCTTGCGCGACACGGAGGGCACCATAGGACAGCACAAATAATAAAACATGCAACTCAAACCAATCATAGCAATTCATCAATCACCGATAGGACAACAGAAATCTACTCAGACATCATAGGATGGCAACACATCATTGGATAATAATATGAAGCATAAAGCACCATGTTCAAGTAGAGGGTACAGTGGGTTGCGGGAGAGTGGACCGCTCGATATAGATGGGGGAAGGTGATGGAGATGTTGGTGAAGATGACGACAGTGTTGGTGAAGATCGCGGTGATGATGATGGCCCCGGGCGGCGTTCCGGTGCCACCGGAAGCAAGGGGGAGAGAGCCCCCCTTCTTTTTCTTCTTCTTCTTCCATGACCTCCTCCCTAGATGGGAGAAGGGTTTCCCCTCTGGTCCTTGGCTCCCATGGCATGGGAGAGGCGAGAGCCCCTCCGATATTGGATCTATCTCTCTGTTTCTGCATTCTGGAATCCTTCCCCTTCACCGTTTCTTTTATATATGGAGATCCATAACTCCGATTGGGGTGAATCTTACGCCCAGATTTTTCTCGTAAAATTAGCTTTCTTGCCGGAAAAGAAGAGCGTGAACCACCTTACGGCTGGCCCATGAGAGTCCAGGGCGCACCCAGGGGGGAGGGCGCGCCCCCTGTTGGTGTCAAAACCGGCGGATCTTGGGTAGGGGGTCCCGAACTGTGCGTCTAGGCGGATGGTAACATGAGACAAGGGACACGATGTTTTTACCCAGGTTCGGGCCCTCTCGATGGAGGTAAAACCCTACTCCTGCTTGATTGATATTCATGATATGGGTAGTACAAGAGTGGATCTACCACGAGATCAAGGAGGCTAAACCCTAGAAGCTAGCCTATGGTATGATTGTTGTAATGGTTGTTCGTCCTACGGACTAAAATCCTCCGGTTTATAGACACCGGGGAGGGCTAGGGTTACACAGAGTCGGTTACAATGGTAGGAGATCTATATATCCATATTGCCAAGCTTGCCTTCCACGCCAAGGAAAGTCCCATCTGGACATGGGACAAAGTCTTCAATCTTGTATCTTCATAGTTTTGGAGTCCGGCTGACGATGATAGTCCGGCTGTCCGGACACCCCCTAGTCCAGGACTCCCTCAGTAGCCCCTGAACCAGGCTTCAATGACGATGAGTCCGGCGCGCATATTTTTCGGCATTGCAAGGCGGGTTCCTCCTCCGAATAATTCATAGAAGATTGCGAACACCAGGATAGTGTCCGGCTCTGCAAAATAATTTCCACATTCCACCGCAGAGAGAATATCATGTACACAGGTTCAATCTGCTGACGTATCTTGTAGCGTGATGTCACGCCACTACCAATCCTTTACTTGAATCGTTTTTTATTATACCACCTCAGCGCGTTTAGCGAAGCGGTTTCCTTGGCACGTCTTGTCGAAGCAGAGATCGTGTTCCCCTTATTCCGGGATTCTCAACAATACGGACGTGGGTAACCCAACCGCGCCATTGATGGTGGCTCTTGGGAGATAAGCGAGTTTTTCCAGGCCGGTGGGGACGCATAGTTTTCGTCCGCCCATATATAAGGGGATAAGGATCCGCCCTTTTTACCTACGCCTTCTTCCTCCTTTGCTTATCCATCTACGCGCACTCTCGAGCTCCAGCGCCCAAGTCCGTGCATCTCGCCTCGACCTTCTCCGACCATGTCCGGAGCGGGAGGAAAATGGTTGGCTTCCACCGTTAAGAAGGAGCACATCGCAAAACTGCGCAACGCCGGATACCTTTCCGGCGACATCGCGCACCGGCTGCCTAACAAGGGGCAGCTCATCCCCACCCCCAGGCCCCATGAGAGGGTCGTTTTCCTTCCCCACTTCCTCCGCGGACTGGGCTTCCCGTTGCATCCCTTTGTCCGAGGGCTCATGTATTATTACGGCCTGGATTTCCACTATCTGGCGCCAAACTTCATCTTCAACATCTCGGCGTTTATCGTCGTGTGCGAGGCCTTCTTCTGCATCCAACCCACTTCGGCTTGTGGCTCAAGACCTCCAACGTCAAGCCGAAGGTGGTGAAGGGCACTCAAGCGGAGTGCGGAGGCGCCATGTTGGGCAAGATGCCCAACGTCATCTGGCTCAAAGGGGCCTTCGTGGAGTCCGTCAAGGGGTGGCAATCTGGGTGGTTCTACATCACCGAGCCACGCGACCCTAAGTGGGCGGCGGCCCCTGAGTTCAGATCTGGTATCCCTATGCAACTCACCTCCTGGAAAGAGAAGGGCTTGCTATGGGGCAGTTCGGAGGAGCTGACAGGACTCCAGTCCTGTCTTCAGACCCTGGTGAACAAGAAGCTTAGGCTTGTCAATGTGATCCAGGTCATGCTCATCCGCCGGATCCTCCCCTGCCAACAACGGGCCTTCAATCTATGGGAGTTTGATCCGGCACAGCACCGGACTCTGAGCGGGCTCTTCGACACGACGTATGAAGCCGTCTGGAGGGTGCTGTTCAAGGGCGGAGAAGCCCCCGCGTCCGCGAACGAGGATCGCGGATTCAGCACCAAGCGCCCGGCCGGTGAGGTAAGCTTCATTATCCTCTATGGGACAGTTGTTTTCTTTCATAGTTTGACTCTATGTGGGATCTAAAACTCCCAATGCCTTTGACAGGACTGGCAGAGGACGTCCGGACAGGTAGACTGTCCGGCTCCCCTTCCCAAAGACCAAGCGGACGCGCGCTTAACGGGGCTGCTAGTCCCGGCACTCTATGTGTGCCAGAGAAGAAGGCCAAGAAGAAGGCCACGGGAACTCAAAGAAGTTCCCGGCGCCAGGTGATATCAGACTCATCGTCTGATGGCTCCGAGGCGGACTCCTCCCCCGAAGACAAGGAGGAGAAAGAGGACTCTCTCCCAGAGGAGGGAGAGAGGAAGAGGAAGGCCTCCCCAACCGGGGAGGCCGAAGGGTCCAAGAGGGGAAGAACTATTCCCTCGGACGGCTCCGCCAACGCCAACGTTGGCGGCGAAGAGTGGCCCTCAAGGGCCAGGCCTCCGGCAAGATCGGAAATATCCGGATTCCTGAATGATTTATAATTTCTCTTTTGTGTCACATAGTGTCCTTCTAATGTCGCACTCTGCCTGCAGTCCGGCCGATGATGATCTCCTCGCTTCGTCGAGCGGGTCGTTGGCTCCGTCGGATGTAGATTCCATCCCGACTGCCTCCACCCCTAACGCCACTGAGGACGCCGAGGTGGGATCCCGGGAAGGGACCCATCGGGAGGAGGCTCCGGAGGCGCCACAAGGCAGCCTCCCGGACTTTGCGCCGGACTCCACGCCGGAACCCGCAGTGGTTCCAGAGTCCGGCAGGCGGCCCCTTCGCAAGAAGGGCAAGACCGTGACGCCGGCGGCCCCCGTCCAACCGGAGGCGCCGGACAACTTGTTGGAGGCTCTCAAAGGCGCTTCCATCGAGGAAGAACACCGCACTATTATGAGTGCGGTGATTCAGAAGGTTCAGCTCGCCAAGAGTGGGCTGACCGAAGCCTGCAGTAGCCTTCTAACAGGCTTTGAGGTAAGAAGTTAAAATTATGTAATGTAATACCGCATAGACAGTAGCCCCTGATGCTCGGTTCGGTGTTCGGAAAGAAAAGCCGGACTGAGGATCTAAAAAGATATACGCAGGGTTGCTAAAAATTATGTCAATATGGGCTTGCAGGCTGCGCTGCTGACCTCTGCCGCACTGACTGCGGAGGTCGGTGCTTTGAAGCAGGATCTCGAGCGGTCGTGCCAAGAAGCAGCTCAAGGACAAAGAAGGTGAGTAACACCACTTTGAATAGTTACCTTACAGAAAAGGATATAGGTTGCAATAAAAATAACAAGAATAACGTGGGTACTGCAGGGGCCATGAACGAGGTGGCAACCCTGAAGGAGGCTGTGTCCGTGGCCGAACGCAATGCGCCGCGGAACGGGTAGAGCGGGACAAGAAGGAGGCGCGGGTGGCGAAAGTGCGGCAAGAGCTCCAGGATCTCATGGAAAAGCATGAGAGTTTGGAGCGCAAATCAAAGACTCGAGAGTCCGAGCTTGCCTCGTCTCTCAAAAGTGCCAAAGCTGCCATGGCCGAGGCCCATAAGGCCCTCCAGGAGATTGAGGCGGTGAAGAAGATAGCGGCAGGTAAGGCATTTTTCATGCAAAGCAAGCATGCTAATGTAAATTACCTATTACTTACCCGAGTTCGGAGCTCTCGAGGGGCGTTTGCAGATCTGCCTCGCAGTGTATCCGATGCCGCCGCATTCTACCGTGGCAAGGAGGGGAGATCAACGGAAAAGGTTTTCTGGTCTCAATACGCTGAGTCCGGACATCCCGTGCCCCCTAGCGACCAGCTGAAGCAGCTGGTCGAACTCCACAAGGTAGCCGAGCAGGCCATGAAGGGCCTCATAGTCCGGCTGTGGCCTGGAGAGGCCTTGCCTGGGAGCTACTTTGGCCTCGGGCGGCGGTTGGTGGATGCGTGCCCCTGGGTGGAGGTCATCAAGCGCTCCGCCAGTATTGAAGGTGCTCGTCGGGCCCTTGCCCGCGCAAAGGTGCACTGGGGCAGGCTGGATGCGGAGAGGCTTATCACTGACGCGCCGCCAGTGGGCAAGGAGTATCGTATGCCCGAGATGTACTATAAGACTGTCCTGAAGGGTGCCCGCAAGATCGCGGATGAGTGCCCCAGGGATGTAATTATTGAGTAAACTCACTATGTGTTATCTTGTGCGCTGAAAACTTTGTTCATATGCGCTAAGCAACGCTTGTTTGATTTAAAATATTACCTTCTGTGCGGCCGTTTATAAAATCTGAGAGATGGCAAGTCGTCGGCTTCAGCCCCCGTGCCACTAGTGCTGGGGTGTTCGGGATAAACTTGAGCACTCTTTTTCCCATTTTTGGGTCCATCTAGGGAGGCGCTCAACACAATGAACAAGGCAACCGGACTTATAATCCTTGAACACTCTCACTTAGCCATAGAATTCTATAATTTTATATTTTGGCGAAGCCCCTAGTATTCAGAAGACCGAGTTCGGGGCGCTATCCACGCCTTGGCCGGACATTATCCGGTTCTTCGCTCGAAGCGGCATAAGTCTTTAGGGACTCGAAAAGACCTCTTGAACAGCGACCAGTCTCTTGCCTTATCATGACAGTCAGTTTTAGCTTTCTCCACTGAGGCGCTCGCCCAGCTCAACCGGGGCGCAATCGCAGTGGTTCTCCCAATGCTACCTTAGCCGACAGAACGGAACGTAAGGTACCAAAACATGGGAGCCGGGCAAACCCAACTATTGACCCAAGACATGATTCGGAGCCGATTCATATAATGCTATAAGTTCAGGGTGCCGCACTTGTGAAAGTGTTCAGACTTATCACACCATAATGCGGGGAACATAAGCCCCTGGTGTATTCGGCCGTACCAAATTGTAGGGTGCAAGATGTCATTAATGAACATATATGTAAGGTAATGCAATTATAGGCAAAAAGGTGCTGCATTATTTATTCAAGGAATTCTGCTATGAGTGCAGAACGATACAAATAGTGCGGTAAGCAAGGGATTGGACTAATTAGACGTGTCTCCCTCCAGGGGTAGGCTGCGGAATGGTGTATTTAACAAATTTAGTGCTCGCAATGGAGACCACCTGAGTGTTCGTCGCAGCCTTTGTCCCTCCCTGGCTGTTGCATCGTGAGTTCGGCAGGGTCGCCGCCGGACAGGGCCTCTGGTGAACGGAGTCCTGTATATAAAAAGAAGGAAAATAAAAAATAAAAAGAGCGACACACTTTGGAGCCCCTGGTGCGGTCGAGCCGCACTCTAGGTCAGTTGTGGTCGTGCCCCTCCCCCTATGCCCATGGTATCTTGATGTACGCGGAGAGCTGGTCTTGCAATCATGCGAGGGCTGGGGTTGGGGCCGCATTGCTACACGTGCTCGGAACGTGCCAAGTGGTCTTGATTGATGTTGCTCCGGGCGCGTTTGGCCGTGTCCGGTCGTTTAACGGCCGGACTCGAAAATTGCCTTAGAAGGCTGCTCTGTACTTCTGCCGCGAGACCTGCTGTATGTTCCTCCGTTCGGAGGGAGCGTTCCGTATTTCCGTTGACCATGATGACTCCACGAGGGCCTGGCATCTTGAGCTTGAGGTATGCATAATGCGGCACCGCGTTGAACTTCGCGAACACGGTTTGTCCGAGTAGAGCATGATAGCCGCTGCGGAACGGAACTATGTCGAAGATTAACTCCTCGCTTCAGAAATTATCCGGGGATCCGAAGACCACTTCCAGTGTTACTGAGCCTGTACAATTGGCCTCAACACCTGGTATGACGCCTTTGAAGGTCGTCTTTGTAGGTTTAATCCTTGAGGGGTCTATGCCCATCTTGTGCACTGTATCCTGATAAAGCAGGTTCAGGCTACTGCCGCCGTCCATCAGGACTCTCGTGAGGTGAAATCCATCGACGATTGGGTCTAAAACCAATGCGGCGAATCCGCCATGGCGGATACTGGTCAGATGGTCTCTTCGATCGAAAGTGATCGGGCAAGAGGACCATGGATTGAACTTCAGGGCGACTGGCTCCATCACGTATACGTCCCTCAGTGCACGCTTCCGCTCCCTCTTGGGTATGTGGGTTGAGTATATCATGTTTACCGTCCGCACTTGTGGGGGGAAGCCCTTCTGTCCTCTACTGTTCGGCGGCTGGGTCTCTTCCTCGTCATCGCTGTGCAGCCCCTTGTCATTGTTTTCGGCAATTAACTTGCCTGCCTGCTTGAATACCCAACAATCTTTGTTGGTGTGGTTAGCTGGTTTTTCGAGGGTGCCATGTATCTGGCAAGAGCGGTCGAGTATTCGGTCCAAATTGGACGGACCCGGGGTGGTTCTTTTGAATGGCTTCTTCCGCTGACCTGGTTTAGAGCCTTGGAATCCGGCGTTGGCTGCCGTATCCTCATTGTTGTCGCCGTTAATGCGGCGTTTATTTTTGCTTCGACACGACCTGCCATTGTGGTCCTTAGTATCCGGACTGCCAGCATTTTTACTGAGGTTGTTGCTGCGAGCTAGCCAGCTATCCTCTCCCGCACAGAAGCGGGTCATTAATGATGTGAGGGCTGCCATGGATTTCGGCTTTTCCTGTCCTAGGTGCCGGGCCAGCCATTCGTCGCGGATGTTATGTTTGAAGGCTGCGAGGGCCTCTGCATCCGGACAATCGACGATTTGATTTTTCTTTGTTAAGAACCGTGTCCAGAATTGCCTGGCCGATTCGTCTGGCTGCTGAATTATGTGGCTTACGTCATCGGCGTCCGGTGGTCGCACGTATGTGCCCGGGAAGTTGTCGAGGAATGCGGCTTCCAGGTCCTCCCAACACTCAATTGACTCTGCGGGCAGGTTGTTAAGCCAATGCCGAGCTGGTCCTTTAAGCTTGAGCGGGAGATATTTGATGGCATGGAGATCGTCGCCGCGGGCCATATGTATATGAAGGAGATAATCTTCGATCCAAACCGCGGGGTCTGTTGTGCCATCGTAGGATTCAATGTTTACGGGTTTAAACCCTTCAGGGATTTGATGATCCATTACTTCGTCAGTGAAGCATAGCGGGTGTGCGGCGCCTCTGTATTGAGCAATATCACGACGTAGCTCGAGGGAGCGTTGTCTGCTGTGTTCGGCCCGGCTGGAGTTGTTGTATCCTACGCAACGGTATTCGTTGTGGGTCGTGGGGCACCCACGTGATCCATAGATAGATCTGGATTGTCTTGCCTTGTCCTCCAATATATCCCGCAAGTCCGGCACGTTCCCCCGTGGCTTCGTACTTTTCGAGCGATGCCGGGGTACGGTCTTGATGGAGGGCCTGGACGCCTCTCTGTCGCGACCACGGGGTGGTCGGTCAGCCGTATTGTGCGCTGGTGATGAAGGTATGTATGCTTCCTCCTCTAACCGGGGGAGCAACTTGCGTTTTGGGTAGCTCTTGGAGGGGCGTTCAAGTTCATACTCTTCGACCGCGAGGACCTCGGTCCATCTGTCGGCCAGCAGGTCTTGATCAGCTTGAAGCTGCTGCTGCTTTTTCTTTAGGATATTTGCTATGGCCATTAGCCTGCGTTTGAAACCCTCTTGTTCGACGGGATCCTCGGGCACGACGAATTCGTCGTTGTTGAGGCTTGCCTCGTCTCCGGAGGGAGGTATATAATTATCATCCTCGACCTCTTCGTCTGCCGCTCTCTCGTGAGGGCTTGCTTCTGCATCCTCCTGCGCTGAATCTTGCTGGAGGGGGTTGTCTTCGGCACTTTCTGGGGTGTGATTATCTCCTGTGCAGGAATCTCCATTCTTACTGTGGTGGGATTTAGAGCGGCGCCGCTGACGTCGGCGTTTGGGCTGTTTCTTTAAGGAATCTGCCTCCGCTGTTTCTTCGCCATCCCCGTCTTTTGGGGTGTCCACCAAGTATATGTCGTATGACGAGGTGGTCTTCCAGTGCCCTGTAGGCGCTGGTTCTTGATCGTCTCCGGCATCGTCGTCCATACCGTCGATGTCTTCGGAGTCGTAGTATAGCATGTCTGTTAGATAGTCGACTGTTGCTACGAAGTGGGTGGTGGGTGGGCTCTGAATTTCTTCGTCGTCCGCAACCCAACCATCCTGGCCGTAGTCCGGCCAGGGATCTTCGGATAGCGAGAGATGCTTTAGCGAATTTAGGATGTCGCCGAAGGGTGAGTGCTGAAAGATGTCCGCAGCGGTGAACTCCATGATCGGCGCCCAATCGGATTCGATTGGCAGGGGCGCAGGAGATTCGGAGTCCGGCAAGGAGTCCGGCACCTCGGAGTCACGAGCTATATAATGGACGAGGTCAGTGTTCGGCTCCAGCGCTGTGGAAGTTGCAGCTCCCGAGGCGGTGTCCAGCCACCCATCCTCGATCTGCGCGATCAGCTCCGAACTATGGGTCGGAGCGGATTCGTGTGCGGCCTCCAAGGTACTGTCCGGCGGCAGAGTTAGATCATGCCCATTGTGACAGTGCGGCACACTCGGCTGTGGCTCGGATCCATCGAAGATCAAGTCCCCGCGGATATCTGCCGTGAAGTTTAGGCTTCCAAATCTGACCTGATGGCGAGGGGCGTAGCTTTCGATCTGCTCCAGATGGCCAAGTGAATTAGCCTGCAGTGCGAAGCCGCCGAATACGAAGATCTGTCCGGGGAGAAAAGTCTCACCCAGGACCGCGTTGTTGTTGATTGAAGAAGCCATCAAGCCTATCGGTGACGACACAGAGGAACTCTCAATGAAAGCACCAACGTCGGTGTCAAAACCGGCGGATCTCGGGTAGGGGGTCCCGAACTGTGCATCTAGGCGGATGGTAACAGGAGACAAGGGACACGATGTTTTTACCCAGGTTTGTGCCCTCTCGATGGAGGTAAAACCCTACTACTGCTTGATTGATATTGATGATATGGGTAGTACAAGAGTGGATCTACCACGAGATCAAGGAGGCTAAAGCCTAGAAGCTAGCCTATGGTATGATTGTTGTAATGGTTGTTCGTCCTACGGACTAAAACCCTCCGGTTTATATAGACAACGGGGAGGGCTAGGGTTACACAGAGTCGGTTACAATGGTAGGAGATCTACATATCCGTATTGCCAAGCTTGCCTTCCACGCCAAGGAAAGTCCCATCCGGACACGGGACGAAGTCTTCAATCTTGTATCTTCATAGTCTTGGAGTCCGACTGACGATGATAGTCCGGCTGTCCGGACACCCCCTAGTCCAGGACTCCCTCACCCCCTGTCTCGTGGCCACCTCGGACACCGTTTCGCGTTGATTCTTCCTCCGGAAAATCCCATATATTCCAAAATAATTCTCCCACCGTTTTTATCCCGTTTGGATTCCGTTTGATATGGGTTTTCTGCGAAACATAAAACATGCAACAGACAGGAACTGGCACTGGGCACTGGATCAATATGTTAGTTCCCAAAAATAGTATAAAAAGTTGCCAAAATTATATGAAAGTTGAAGAATATTGGCATGGAACAATCAAAAATTATAGATACGACGGAGACGTATCAGCATCCCCAAGCTTCATTCCTGCTCGTCCTCGAGTAGGTAAATGATAAAAAAGATAATTTTTGATGTGGAATGCTACCTAGCATAATCTTGATCATATGTCTAATCATGGCATGAATATCAAGACACGAGTGACTCAAAGCAATAGTCTATCATTTGACATAAAAACAATAATACTTCGAGCGTACCAATAAATCAATCATGTCTTTTCAAAACAACAAGGCCGAAGCAAGCTTATCCCTACAAAATCATATAGTTTGGCCATGCTACATTTTCGTCACACAAAATGCCCCCATCATGCACAACCCGGATGACAAGCCGAGCAATTGGTTCATACTTTTTAACGCGCTTCAGCTTTTTCAACCCTCACGCAATACATGAGCGCAAGCCATGGATATAGCACTATAGGTGGAATAGAATATAATGATGGAGGTTATGTGGAGAAGACAAAAAAGGAGAAAGTCTCACATCAACGCGGCTAATCAACGGGCTATGGAGATGCCCATCAATTGATGTCAATGCGAGGAGTAGGGATTGCAATGCGACGGATGAACTAAGATCTATAAGTGTATGAAAGCTCCACAAAAGAAACTAAGTGGGTGCGCATCCAACTTGCTTGATCATGAAGACCTAGGGCATTTCAGGAAGCCCATCGTTGGAATATACAAGCCAAGTTCTATAATGAAAATGCCCACTAGTATATGAAAGTGACAACATAGGCGACAATCTATATGAAGGACATGGTGCTACTTTGAAGCACAAGTGTGGAAAAAGGATAGTAACATTGCCCCTTTTCTTTTTTTTCCTTTTTCTTCTTTCTTTTTCGGTGGGCTTCTTTGGCCTTTCCTTTTTTTTCTTTTTTTCTTTTTCTTTTTTTATGGGGCAGTGTTCTATAATGATGATCATCATACTTTTATTTACTTACAACTCGATATTACAACTCGATACTGGAACAAAGATATGACTCTATATGAATGCTTCCGGCGGTGTACCAGGATGTGCAATGATCTAGCATAGCAATGACATCAAAAAAACAGACAATCCATGAAAACGTCATGCTAGCTATGTTAGGATCATGCAAGGAAATATGACAATGAATGCTTAAGTCATGTATATGATGATGATGGAAGTTGCATGGCAATATATCTCGGAATGGCTATGGAAATGTCATGATAGGTAGGTATGGTGGCTGTTTTGAGGAAGATATAATGCGGCTTATGTGTGATAGAGCGTATCATATCACGGGGTTTGGATGCACCGGCAAAGTTTGCACCAACTCTCGAGGTGAGAAAGGGCAATGCACGGTACCAAAGAGGCTAGCAATGATGGAAAGGTAAAAGTGCGTATAATCCATGGACTCGCATTAGTCCTAAAGAACTCATGTAATTTTTGCAAGAATTTATTATCCCTCGAAGCAAAGTACTACTATGCATGCCCCTAGGGGGATAGATTGGTAGAAAAGACCATCGCTCGTCCCCGAACGCCACTCATAAGGAAGACAATCAAAGAAACACCCCATGCTTCAAATTTGTCACACAAGGTTACCATACGTGCATGCTACGGGACTTGCAATCCTCAACACAAGTGTCTCTACAATCCACAACCACCCACTAGCATGACTCTAATATCACCATCTTTATATCGCAAAACAATTGCAAGGAATCAAACATATCATATTCAGCGATCTACAAGTTTATGTAGGATTTTATGACTAACCATGTGATTGACCAATTCTTGTCATCTCTCTAAAAAGATATAAGTGAAGCAAGAGAGTTTCATTCTTTCTACAAAAGATATGCCCACACTCTAAAAAATATAAGTGAAGCAAAAGAGCATTCTACAAATGGCAGTTTTCTATGTAAAGAGAAACAGGCAATCCAAACTTCAAATGATATAAGTGAAGCATATGAAGCATTCTATAAAGCCACACTCAAAAGATTTAAGTGAATTGCAATCAGCATTCTATAAAACAACCAAGGACTATCTCATACCATCATTGTGCATAAAATAAAAATGGAAACTAAATGCAAAAGACGCTCCAAGACTTGCACATAATGCATAAACGAAACGAATACGAAAACATACCGATACTTGTTGAAGAAAGAGGGGATGCCTTCCAGGGCATCCCCAGCTTAGACGCTTGAGTCTCCTTGAATATTTACTTGGGGTGCCTCGGGCATCCCCAAGCTTGAGCTCTTGCCTCTCTTACTTTTCCTCATATCGAGACCTCCTCGTTTAGACACTTCATCCACACAAAACTTCAACAGAAAACTCGGTAAGATCCGTTAGTATAATAAAGCAAATCACTACTCTAAGTACTGTTGCAAGCCAATTAGTATATGTTTTTGCACTGTTTCTACTGTAATATAACTTTTTCATGGCTTAATCCACTGATATAAATTGATAGATTCATCAAAACAAGTAAACTATGCATCAAAAACAGAATCTGTCAAAAACAGAACAGTCTGTAGCAATATGAACATCCACCATACTTATGGTACAATAAATATTCTACCAAAATTAGGAAAAATAAAAAAGTTGTACAGAAATACAGTGCAAAAAGAATCATAACCGTTTGACGTTCCAGATAAAAATGTAAAATCGTGCACTACAGAAAAAGTTTCTGTTCCTGCACCGTACAAACCAACAAGCATTGCAAACATCCTAAAGGCAAACCTTGGCACATTATTTTTATAATACAATGGAATTGTACAAGGGGATAATTATTTTTGTCGAAACTTTTCTGTAATTAAGATTCACAAAGTTTCCGTGAGCATGAACAAAGTTCAAGGAGCCCTCCAACTTCAACAATGGTTGTCTCTCTCACTTTCACTTTCCTTTTTGAAAAGTTTTAGGTTCCCCTCTTTATTTTTTTGTTTTTAAACTATATGAAAGCAATCAACAGAAAAAAATGACTCTCTAAAACTTCCGGGTTGTCTCCCTGGCAGCGCTTTCTTTAAAGCCATTAAGCTAGGCATTTAGTGCTCAAGTAATGAATCCACCCGGATCCCAAGGTATATCAAAGCCAATTTTAATTAACAATGATTTGTAATTTAGTAGTGAGCACAAAGTAACATATATCATGTAATGACGAAGTCTAACTCTCTTCCTATGCATCCGCATGTCATAAAAGAACAATTCATGCACACATAGTAAAGGCCAATGCATAGTATAAGCAGTTTCTTGCAATTCTATCGTGTTGGAAACATAAAGAGGCGGAGATGTAGTTGCTCTCTCATAATAATTGCAAGTAGGAGCAGCAAGCACATGCATATCATATCTATCTAAATCATCATGTGCAATGGTAAAAGGCAACCCATCAATATAATCCTTAACAAGCACAAACTTCTCCGATATAGTGTAGTTGGGAGAATTCAAAAAGATAATAGGACTATCATGCGTGGGTGCAATAGCAACAATTTCATGTTTAACATAAGTAACTATAGAAAGTTCATCTCCATAAGCATAATTCATATTGGCATCTTGGCCACAATCATAGCAAGCATCATCAAAAAGGGATATTTCAAACAAATTCAAGGGATCATAGCAATAATCATAGCAATCATCCTTCGGTAAGCACGAAGGGGAATTAAATAATGTATGAGTTGGAGGGTTACTCTCATTAGAAGGTGGGCACGGGTAGCTAATCCGCTCTTCCTCCTTTTGTTCTTCGCTCTCCTCATCATCTTTTTCATCCAATGAGCTAACTGTTTCATCAATTTCTTCTTCCATAGCTTCCTGCAAAATATTAGTCTCTTCTTGGACAGCGGAGAAGTCCTCAATATATAGTTTAACATAGGCATTAGAAGCATAATTATCATAACAATATTGAAATATGGCGAAATTTTTATATTTGTAAAGAGTAGCATCATACTGTTCAATCAAAGAGGTAATCTCATAAGCACCCTTAACAGAAATAAATTCTTCAATTTGTTGAACATCATAGTAATTGTAAACACCCTTAGCATACGAAGATACGATTCCATTATCACTAAACAAGCATTAATAGGGTAGGTGTTTCTTAGGGTCTTCAGAACAACAAGTAAACTCATATATTTCACATAAATTCCAAGCATAGCATTGCAAACGTTGAATTTGATCCCATAATAGTTTCCCTTTTTTAGATATACGGTGTCGCACAAAACAAGCATGCTCATCTAAGATTTGCCCTCAACTAAACTAGTGGGGGTTTAAGCACGCGCACAAAGGGATCGAAGATTATCTAAGTAAAAAGCTTCAGTAGTGTGATAGATTTTGAGTGGTTCTTCAAACATTGGTGCAGTAGGTACAACTAATTTTTTTGGTATTTTGCGTTTCCTACCCATAACTAAAGATAGAAAACAACTAAGAACAACAAATAAAAATTACTTAGTGATAAAGCAAACAAGCACACACGAGAATATTCACCCCACACTATGACTCCCCGGCAACGGCGCCAGAAAAAGGTCTTGATAACCCGCAAGTATACGGGGTAGTTTTAGCCTCTTTCAATAAGTAAGAGTGTCGAACCCAACGAGGAGCTAAAGGTAGAACAATTACTCTCTCAAGTCCTATCGGCCACTGATACGACTCTACGCACGCTTGAAGTTCACTTTACCTAGAACAAGTATGAAACTAGAAGTACTTTGTAGGTGTGATAGGATAGGTTTGCAAGATAATAAAGAACGAGTAAATAAAAGCTACGGGATGTTTAGATAAAGATGCAATAAAGCAAATATAATGAGTGTGGATAAGTGGTGGTAGGAGTTGTGAAATTGTCCCTAAGCAATTCACTACGTTACTAGACCAGTAATCACTATTGCAATTCTATTTGAGGGAGACGCATAGGCTAACATACTTTCTCTTCTTGGATCATATGCTCTTATGATTGGAACTCTAGCAAGCATCCGCAACTACTATAGATTCATTAAGGTAAAACCCAACCATAGCATTAAAGCATCAAGTACCCTTTATCCCATACGCAACAATCCCCTTACTCGGGTTTGTGTTTCAGTCACTCACGCAACCCACTATAAGCGAATCATGAACGCATTTCAACACCCTACAACGGGAATCCCTCATGCTTGCGCGACACAGAGGGCACCATAGGATAGCACCAATAATAAAACATGCAACTCAAACCAATCATAGCAATTCATCAATCACTGATGGGACAACGGAAATCTACTCAGACATCATAGGATGGCAACATATCATTGGATAATAATATGAATCATAAAGCACCATGTTCAAGTAGAGGGTAGAGCGGGTTGCGGGAGAGTGGACCGCTAGATATAGATGGGGGAAGGTGATGGAGATGTTGGTGAAGATGACGACGGTGTTGGTGAAGATCGCGGTGATGATGATGGCCCCCAGCGGCGTTTAGGTGCCACCGGAAGCAAGGGGGAGAGAGCCCTCCTTCTTCTTCTTCCTTGACCTCCTCCCTAGATGGGAGAAGGGTTTCACCTCTGGTCCTTGGCTCCCATGGCGTGGGAGGGGTGAGAGCCCCTCCGAGATTGGATCTATCTCTCTGTTTCTGCGTTCTGGAATCCTTCCCCTTCACCATTTCTTTTATATTTGGAGATCCGTAACTCCGATTAGGGTGAATCTTTCGCCCAAATTTTCTCGTAAAATTAGCTTTCTTGCGGCAAAAGAAGAGCGTCAACCGCCTTACGGCTGGCCCATGAGAGTCTATGGCGCGCCCCCTGTCTCGTGGCCACCCCGGACACCGTTTCGCGTTGATTCTTCCTCCGGAAAATCCCAAATATTCCAAAATAATTCTCCGTCCGTTTTTGTCCTGTTTGGATTCCGTTTGATATGGATTTTCTGTGAAACATAAAACATGCAACAGACAGGAACTGGCACTGGGCAGTGGATCAATATGTCAGTCCCAAAAAATAGTATAAAAAGTTGCCAAAAGTATATGAAAGTTGAAGAATATTGGCATGGAACAATCAAAAATTATAGATTCGACGGAGACATATCACAGGCCGAATTGGCACATCTCGTATTGGTTGTGGGCTTAAATGAACCTAACACAAGTAGGCCTTATATGGGCCGGCCTGCTAATTTTTACTGGGCCGGCCTTTTTCACCGGAATGGGCCACTGTTGGGCCATGCCACGTGTCGACCTATCATAGGCGCCTCCTGTCCAATGAGGGGATGACATCTGTCCCAACGGGGAGGCAACACGTGTTTCCTGCGGCCAATGATGATTTTACACGTGGAAAATCCCCATTGGCCCGGGCTGTTAACGGGTTATCAGATCCAAAACCGGACCCGATAGCTTAACGGCGTTCCGATACGGTGGATGCCACGTGTCGGTCACCCTTGACGAAAGCACTTCTGTGATGCGCGATTTATCGTCATGGAAGTGGACACTTCCGTGATGATAATTTTGGTAATGTCATGGAACACTTCTACGATAGCACAGGTATGACTATCTTGATTCTGTCATAAAATCGTCATGGATGTACATGCATGACAAAAAACACGACCTACTTTTACAAACACGTATCATCACGAAAGTGTATTTTTTTTGTAGTGCACCCCTCCATGGGTTACTGTTCATCCAGCCCTCCACCGGCTACTGTTCAACCAACCCTCCACGGGGTCATTGAAAGGATCGAGAAGAGGTGTCTAGAGGGGGGTGAATAGACCCTCAACACACAAAGTTGGCAGTTTTTAAGTTTTTCAAGTTTAGGTGGAGTTTACGCACAAGTTTAACCATTCACAGTACATATCAAGCAAGCATGCAAAGAGTATATGGGCAGCGGAAAGTAAAGCACGCAACTTGGAAGAAAGTAAAGGTATGGGATCGGAGTGTGCAAATGCAATTGTAGACACGGATGTTTTTGGCGTGGTTCCGATAGGTGGTGCTATCGTACATCCACGTTGATGGGGACTTCAGCCCACGAAGGGTAATGGTTGCACGAGTCTACGGAGGGCTCCACCCACGAAGGGTCCACGAAGAAGCTACCTTGTCTATCCCACCATGGCCATCGCCCACGAAGGACTTGACTCACTAGGGTAGATCTTCACGAAGTAGGCGATCTCCTTGCCCTTACAAACTCCTTGGTTCAACTCCGCAATCTTGTTGGAGGCTCTCAAGTGACACCTAACTAATCTAGGAGACACCACTCTCCAAAAGGTAATAGATGGTGTGTTGTTGATGAACTCCTTGCTCTTGTGCTTCAAATGATAGTCTCCCCAACACTCAACTCTCTCTCATAGGATTGGATTTGGTGGAAAGATGATTTGAGTGGAAAGCAACTTTGGGAAGGCTAGAGATCAAGATTCATATGGTTGGATTGGAATATCTTGGCCTCAACACATGAGTAGGTGGTTCTCTCTCAGAAGATGAATGCTGGAAATGTAGCCACGTTCTGATGGCTTCCCTCACGAATGAGGAGAGGGTGGAGGGGTATATATAGCCTCCACAAAAAATCTAATTATTTCACACAATTTACCAAACTCGATGGGACAGAATCATAATGTGACCATTAGGCATTTCATTGAGACCGATACGATCAACTCGGTGGAACCGATGTGCAAGGGTTAGGGTAAAACCTCATCTCGGTTTGACTGATTACACAACTCATTGGGACCGATTTGGTAATAAGCAAAACAGAGAGTTGTCCAGGCAAACTCGACGTGACCGACTACACTTTCTCGGTGAGACTGAAAATACTGTAATAGACAACAGGGAGTTTGCAAGCCCATCTCGGTGAGACAGAGATCCCATCCGTTATAACGAAGTGACTAGGGTTTCTGGAAGTGGCTATGTCAACTGAACTCGGTGGTGCCAGATGGATCAAATCGGTGGGGCCGAGTTTGACTTTTGGTTTGGGACATATGTGGATATGAGAAAGTGGTTGAGGGCTTTGGAGCATATAACTAAGCACATTGAGCAAGCAAGCCATTAAGAAACACCTCATCCCCTTTTAATAGTATTGGCCTTCCTATGGACTCAATGTGATCTTGGATAACTGAAATAGAAAATGTAGAGTCTTGAACCTTAGAGCTTGAGCCAATCCTTTGTCCTTAGCATCTTGAAGGGGTTCCACATCCTCTTGTCCATGCCACTCCACTGTTGGACTTATCTGAAATACACTAGATAAAATTATTAGTCCAACAAGAGATACGTTGACCTTAATTACCAAAATCACCCAGGGAGCACTTGTGCTTTCAATCTCCCCCTTTTTGGTAATTGATGACAACATACATAAAAGCTTTAGATAAAGATATAGAGAAAAGAAAATAAAGCTTTGGAAGGACATGTAACATGATTAGGCTCCCCCTACATGTATGCAATCATGCAAATATGGAACATAAGATCATGTGAGGGCATGATCATGACAGAGCAAGCAATGAGTTACATGTATTTTGGCTATATGCATCAGAGTAAATGATGTGAGTATGAGAAATGTATCTTCATGTTCATGAGTCCATCTTGCAAACAATATGTACATCAGCAAGATATCCTCATGCACATGAGTGTGATGCATATACTTACCTTGTGGTCTTAATCTAGCTTAGGAAGAGATGAACCTGAGTAAACAAGGTTAGACAGCACAAAAACATCTACTAAGCAGAGCAAGAGCAGTAAACCACAAGAGTACCAAGATTGGGACAACATGTACTTAGGTACTCTATTTGAGTGTAGACATGTCCCCAAAGGTAAAGATATGCAATGAATTTTAAGATTTCCTTCCCTTAGATGTCTTGCTCCCCCTGAATCTTATATGGGATATTGGGAGAAGATAGGGAATAGAAAATCAGAGCAAAAAAACACAAAAACAACATGAACATGTCTTTCCCTTCTAAAGACATGTAAATTCTCTCCTCTTCGAATACCAAGCAACTGGGGTCTCTCTTTGATGTGATTATTTATCTCTCTTTTCCCCCTTTTGATATGATTAAGCTTTGATGTGAGCTCTCTCTCCCTGATACATCTCCAACGCTCTACTATGCACTTTTATATTATTTTTGGGACTAACCTATTAACCGGAGGTGCAATGCAAATTGTTGTCTTTTGCCTATTTCAGTGTTTCCCAGAAAAGGAATATCAAATGGAGTCCAAACGGAATGAAACCTTCGGGAGAATCGTTTTTGGAACAAACGCAATCCAGGACACTTGGAGTGGACGTCAAGGAAGCAACGAGGCGGTCACGAGGTAGGAGGGCACGCCCAGGGGATAGGCTCGCCCCCACCCTCGTGGGCCTCTCGTGGCTCCACCGACCTACTTCTTTCGCCTATATATACTCATATACCACGAAAACATCCAGGAGCACCACGAAACCCTATTTCCACTGGCGCAACGTTCTGTACCCGTGAGATCCCATCTTGGGGCCTTTTCCGGCGCTCCGCCAGAGGGGGAATTAATCACGGAGGGCTTCTACATCAAGACCATAGCCTCTCTGATGATGTGTGAGTAGTTTACCATAGACCTTCAGGTCCATAATTATTAGCTAGATGGCTTCTTCTCTCTCTTTGATTCCCAATACAAAGTTCTCCTCGATCTTCTTTGAGATCTATTCGATGTAATACTCGATGAATTGTGGGTTTATGATCAAGATTATCTAGGAACAATATTTGATTCTTCTCTGAATTCTTATATGTATGATTTGATATCTTTGCAAGTCTCTTCGAATTATCAGTTTGGTTTGCCCTAATAAGTGATATTTCTTGCAATAGGAGAAGTGCTTAGCTTTGGGTTCAATCTTGCGGTGTCCTTTCCCAATGAAAGCAGGGGTAGCAAGGCACGTATTGTATTGTTGCCATCGAGGATAAAAAAATGGGGTTTATATCATATTGCTTGAGTTTATCCCTCTACATCATGTCATCTTTCTTAATGCGTTACTCTATTCTTATGAACTTAATACTCTAGATGCATGCTGGATAGCGGACAATGTGTGGAGTAATAGTAGTAGATGCAGAATCATTTCGATCTACTTGTCACGGATGTGATGCCTACATACATGATCATGCCTAGATATTCTCATAACTATGCTCTTTTCTATCAATTGCTTGACAGTAATTTGTTCACCCACCATAAGATATGCTATCTTGAGAGAAGCCACTAGTGAAACCTATGGCCCCCGGGTCTCTTTTCCATCATATTGTATCCCTTTTATTTACATTGCATCTCGTTTACTATTTTGCAATCTTTACTTTTCAATCTACACAACAAAAATACCAAAAATATTTATCTTATTATCTCTATCAGATCTCACTTTTACAAGTGGGTGTAAAGGGATTAACAACCCCTTTATCGCGTTGGTTGCAAGGTTCTTATTTGTTTGTGCAGGTGCAAGGCGACTTGCATGTAACATCCTACTGGATTGATACCTTGGTTCTCAAAAACCGAGGGAAATACTTATGCTACTTTGCTGCATCACCCTTTCTTCTTCAAGGGAAAACCAACGCATGCTCAAGAGGTAGCAAGAAGGATTTCTGGCGCCGTTGTCGGGGAGGCTTACGCCAAGTCAAGTCAAGATTTGATCTCTCGACAACTCACCGATTTCTGGCATCGTTGCCGGAAAGATCTATGGACAAGTCAAGACATACCAAGTAACCATCACAAACTCTTATCCCTCGCATTAGATTACTTGCCATTTTCCTCTCGTTTTCCTCTCCCCCACTTCACCCTTGCCGTTTTATTCGCCCTTTTTCCATTCGTCTCTTTTTGCTTGCTTCTTGTGTGTCCGTGTGTTAGATCGTTTGTTTCACCCTCATGGCCAATCCTCCTATCACAAAGGTAGGGAGAAAATTTAATAGATGCTTGGTACAGAATTCGCAATGCTCAAAATAGATCCACTAGGAAGCAATCTACTTTTGTTCTTCTTCACAATTTTTTATGTAGGCATCACTCCTTGGAACAGATATATTCTTGACACCATTACCGGAGGGAGTTTCTTGGGTAGACATACTTTGATTCTTATAATGCTATGATAGATTTGTTTGGCTCACCACCTCTTTTGGTTAATGGAACTATTTTAACATTGGAACACGTGATGCAAAGGCTTGTTATTGAAATTAAATTTGCCACTGTGGAGTTGATTGAGAATTTGGATAAAAAGACCCACAACCAAATTACCCAATATGGATCTAAGGTAGGAGTTACTCTGAAAAGTTTTAAAGAAAAAGAACCCATAATTGACGGAAAATAAGATCAAGATTCCACTAGAATTGATAAACTTGATGTAACACCCACGATGCGGCTATATCTCTCACGTGTCGAGGCACGACTTAGAGGCATAACCGCATTGTAGGTTTTGTCGCAAGAAGGGTCATCTTCACACAATCCCATGTAATGAACAAGAATGGGATAAGGAGAGTTGGCTTACAATCCCCACTTCACACAATACATAATTAATCCATACATCATTCAAGATACACTCATAGACCGGCTATGGTCAAATTCAAATGAAAAGAAGATAACCCCAAATGCTAGATCCCTGATCGTCCCAACTGGGCTCCTCTACTGATCATCAGGAAACGAAACATAGTAACGACCAAGGTCCTCGTCAAACTCCCACTTGAGCTCGATTGCGCCACTTGCACTGGTATCCTCGGCACCTGCATCTATTTTGGTAGAATCTGTGAGTCACGGGGACTCAGCAATCTCACACTCGTGAGATCAAGACTATTTAAGCTCATGGGAAGGAAAGGGGCTGTAGCAAGCACTAAGTATATATGGTGGCTAGCATACGCAAAAGAGAGCGAGTAGAGAAGCAACACATGGGTCGAGAAGCTAGAAGTGATCAAGAAGTGATCCTGAAACTTCTAATGTTCATACATAACCCAAACCGTGTTCACTTCCCGGACTCCGCTGAGAAGAGACCATCACGGCTACACACACGGTTGATGCATTTTAATGAAGTCAAGTGTCAAGTTCTCTACCACCGGATATTAACAAATTCCCATCTGCCTCATAACCGCGGGCACGGCTTTCGAAAGATAATACCTTGCAGGGGTGTCCCAACTTAGCCCATCATAAGCTCTCACAGTCAACGAAGGATATACCTTCTCTCGGGAAGACCCGATCAGTCTCGGAATCCCGGTTTGCAAGACATTTCGACAATGGTAAAACAAGACCAGCAAAGCCGCCCGATGTGCCGACAAATCCCGATAGGAGTCGCATGTTTCTCGTTCTCAGGGCACACCGGATAAGTCAAGCTACGAGTAAAACCAGTCCTCGAGTTTCCCCGTGGTGGCCCCACAGGCTGCTCGGTTCGGACCAACACTCAGAGGGGCACTGACCCGGGGGGGCTAAAATAAAGATGACCCTCGGGCTCGCGAAAACCCAAGGGAAAAAGGCTTAGGTGGAAAATGGTAAAACCAAGGTTGGGCCTTGCTGGAAGAGTTTTATTCAAAGCGAACTGTCAAGGGGGTCCCATAAATCACACAACCGCGTAAGGAACGCAAAATCAAGGAACATAACACCGCTATGACGGAAACTAGGGCGGCAAGAGAGGAACAAGACACCAGACATAAGGCCGAGCCTTCCAACCTTTACCAAGTATATAGGTGAATTAATTAAACAAGAGATATTGTGATATCCCAAAATATCCATGTTCCAAGAAGGAACAAACTTCATCTTCACCTGCATCTAGCAACGCTATAAGAGGGGTTGAGCAAAAGAGGACAGGATGGTTAGAGGCTTGACATGGCAATATGGGAGGCATGATAAACAAGTGCTAGGTAGAGCTAACATAGCGATAGAGTGAGCAACTAGCAAAGCAAAGATAGAAGTGATATCTAGGGTATGTTCATCTTGCCTGCAAGGTTCTCAGAGTTGTCGAAAGCTTGATCCTCATTAGCATACTCAACAGGTTCCTCATTCATGTACTCGTCTCCCAGCTCTACCCAAAGCAAGAACACAAGCAATGGAACCACAATAAATCACGGTGCAATGCACAAGCAACATGATGCAATACATGGCATGATATGCGAGATATGATATGTAATGCTTATGCGTGCTCCGGAAGGAAAATGATGAACAAGGCTTAAACTTGGCAAACCAAGTATGCCGCTGGAAAGATGAGATGATTTCGGTTGAAATCAATATAAAGATCACCGGAATCGGATGCACGGTTTGCAAATGGCAAGCAAAACAAGAATGACACAAATCTGCGGTTAACAGCATGATATCACTTAGAATACATCAAGAGACTATGCTACATCAACCCAACATATCAACAAAGCACATGGCAGTGATCTACAAGAGATGCTTGACAAAAGATGTACACTGAGCTATGGTTAATTCACAAACTAACAGGTTCAAACAACCATGGCAAAAGTGCAAAAGATCACGGCAGCACAAACTTCACTAACATTGCAGAAACAGCATCAGGAAGCAATGTTTAGAGAAAGCAAACATCATGCTACAGGAACATATCATAGAAACATAAGGCATTTCATGGTACTACTAAATGCATAGAACAGAAGTCCTTTACTGACCATGAGCCAAAAAGGATCAGAAGATATGATTACACCCATGTAAACATAGCAAGTTCCGTTAACAGAATCAGGAAACAGAGCATGGCATTAACAGCATTATGAAGGCATCTTTGCGAGCTCGATTCACTCACCACAGGTCATTGCATGACAAGATAAGCATAGAACCAGCAAGAGTACATGTTTATGAAACTAAACATGGCAAGAACAAGTTCATATCATGCAAGGATCAACTACAACAACCTTGGAAAAATTGAATAACATGTAAACAATCTGCCAGGAAACATTTTATAGCAAAAGTAGAGCAAGAAAATGACATGCTAGACTACTCCATAATTGCAAACAGGGGCATTGATGGATATAGCATAACCATATGTTCAAAACATCCTTACTGAATTATCTCAAAATATGCATGGATCTCTCCGTAGCATCAAGTTTACATGGTATCCAAAATAACAGCAAAACAGGGACTGAAATCAGCAACATCACGAAGCCTAGTTTGCATGCTTGTTCTAGTCACCACACTGATCAGAAAAATACATGGCATACACCTCTGTAAAGATGACATGGCATAGAACAAAACACATGTAGAGCTCATGCCCATAAGATGCACACAATAAGTGTAGCAAGAATGATAAATACCCACAATCTGTTAAGAATCAGGAACTAACATTATATAGCACTTTTTCATCAGAGATTTGGGCATCGAGATGACCTCAAATGAACATGGCCCAATGTAACAAAATGAAGACCACATTGTGATGAACATTTTGATATATCATGCGCATGAAATGGAGCTACAGATGCAGAGATATGATGCGATGAATATGGCATAAAAATACTACAGACTTGGGGAAAAACGAGGTCAACCTAGGTTTTCCAGATCTGGATCCAGCTCGGGCGCGCGGATCGAGGTTCACCGGAGAGAGCTCGCTGGAGTTGGTGAGGAGGAGGCCGGAGAGGAGGGTCGGGGCCGGCCGAGGCGACCGGATCCGGCCGCAGACGCAGCGGCGGCGAGGAGGCAACGGGGCGCAGCGGCGACGTTCGGCGGCGGGGGCGCGCGGAGGCGGGGGCGCGCGGCGGCCGGGGCGGCGCGGTGCGGGCCGCAGGGGCCGGCCTCTAGCCCGGCGGGCTTCGGCGGTGGGAGGCGGCGGCGCGCCACGTGGCACGTCCGGAGTGGCTGGGGCGCGGCGGCGGATGTGTCCGGCTCTGCCCGGACGTGTCCGGCGGCGGAGTGGGAGCGGGCTAGGGTTTCGGGATCCGGAAAGTTCGGAGGGGTGCACATATTTATAGGTAGAGGGAGCTAGGAGACTCCAAATGGGGTGTAGTTTTCGCCCACACGATCGAGATCGACGATGGAGAGCATGGAAGTGACTTAGATGGGTTATTGGGCTGTTTAGGAGTGTTGGGCTGCAACCCAAAAGAGGCCTTTGCGGTTATGCGGTTAACCATTGGAGTATCAAACGACCTCCAAATGGAACGAAACTTGACAGGTGGTCTACCGGTGGTGTACCAAGGCCACTTGGCAAGCCTCGGTCCATGCCGAGAATGTTTAACACCCGCTCACGAAAAAGAGACAAGAGGGGTGCGCCGGTGCATGTGGGAGTGTCGGATTGCAAAACGGACAACGGGGAAAATGCTCGGATGCATGAGACGAATACGTATGCAATGAGATGCACATGATGACATGATATGAAATGCATGACATGAACAAAATGCAAGACGAAAGACAAAACCCAACCACGGAGGGAATACCATAGCACAGAGCCAAAAATGGCAAGAGTTGGAGTTACAAATATGGAAAGCTACATCCGGGGTGTTACAACACTCCACCACTACAAGAGGATCTCGTCCCGAGATCTAGGACTGAAAGAACTCCGGATATTTGGAACGGAGGTGATCCTCACGCTCCCATGTGGCTTCTCGGTTGGAATGGTGTGACCACTTCACTTTCAGGAATTTGATTGACTTGTTGCGAGTCTTGCGCTCGGTTTCTTCAAGAATAGCAACGGGGTGCTCATGATAAGAGAGATATTCTTGGAGGTCAATTTCTTCGAAGTTGATAGTGCGCTCAGGAGTCTTGAAGCACTTGCGAAGCTGTGACACATGAAACACATCATGCACGTTCGTGAAGTTGGATGGAAGCTCAAGTTGATAGGCGAGATCGCCTCTTTTGCCAATGATCTTGAAAGGACCAACGTATCTAGGGGCAAGCTTCCCTTTGATACCGAAGCGACGAGTTCCTTTCATTGGAGAGACGTGGAGGTAGACATGGTCTCTGATTTCAAAAGCCACATCACGGTGCTTGTCATCATAATAGCTCTTCTGGCGCGATTGCACGGCCTTGAGATTCTCACGAATGACTTTGCACATTTCTTCGGCTTCTGGGATCAAGTCATTGCCAAGAAGTTGGCGTTCACCTGTCTCAGACCAATTGAGAGGAGTATGGCACTTTCTGCCATAGAGAATTTCGAATGGGGCCTTGCCCGAACTCGCTTGGAAGCTGTTGTTGTAAGATAACTCGGCATATGGAAGACAATCTTCCCACTTCATACCGAAGGAAATGACACAAGCCCTGAGCATATCTTCAAGGATTTGATTGACTCACTCAACTTGGCCACTTGTTTGAGGATGGAAAGCTGTGCTGAAACGAATGTTGGTGCCCATGGCCTTGTGAAAGGAGTCCCAGAACTTAGAAGTGAAGATGCTTCCACGGTCTGAAGAGATCAATTGTGGAATGCCGTGCAAGGAGACAATCCTGGAGGTGTATAACTCTGGCAGCTGAGCTTCTGTGATAGATTCTTTGATAGGAAGGAAATGAGCCACTTTAGTAAGCTTGTCAATGACAACGAAGATAGCATCATTTCCACGCTTGGACTTAGGAAATCCAGTCACGAAGTCCATCTCGATATGATCAAACTTCCATTCCGGAATAGCAAATGGTTGGAGGATACTAGCTGGTCGTTGATGTTCTACTTTCACCCTTCTGCAGACGTCACATTCATTCACGAATTGAGCAATCTCTCATTTCATTCGAGTCCACCAATACGACTGCTTGAGGTCATGGTACATCTTAGTACTTTCAGGATGAATGGATAGAAGGGAATTGTGTGCCTCGTTCATAATGACTTTTCTCAAATCGCCTTTAGGAACCACAATTCGGTCCTCGAAGAAAAGAGTATCTTTGTCATCCATGTGGAAGCACTTGTATTTGGGAATGCCCTTGTCGATACCATGTTTCACCTTTTTCACCATGGTATCCAGGAGTTGTGCCTCACGTATTTGATCTTCCAAAGTAGGAGAGACTATGAGGTTGGCAAGAAAGCCTTGAGGAACAACTTGAAGATTTAGTTTGCGGAAAGCTTCACAAAGGTCCGGTTGGAAGGACTTGAGAATTAAGCTGTTGCAATAAGCCTTTCTGCTCAGAGCATCTGCAATCACATTCGCCTTGCCTGGAGTATATTCAATACTTGGATTGTACTATTGAATCATTTTAACCCATCAAGTTTGTCTGAGGTTAATGTTGGGTTCAGTGAAGATATACTTGAGGCTCTTGTGATCGGTGAATATGTCCACTTTCCTTCCCAACAAGAGATGTTATCAATGCATGGACAACTGCCGCCAACTCAAGATCGTGAGTGGGGTAGTTCTTTTCGTTGGGCTTCAACTGACGAGAGGTATAGGCCACAACTTTCTTCTCTTGCATTAACACAGCACCGAGACCTTGAAGAGAAGCATCACAGGAAACTTCGAATGGCTTGGATTCGTCAGGAGGAGTCAAGACAGGAGCTGAAACTAGCTTCTCTTTGAGGGTGTTGAAAGCAACGTCACACTCAGGCGTCCAGACGTACTTGACATGCTTCTGGAGTAAGTTGGAAAGAGGCTTTGCAATCTTAGAGAAATTCTCAATGAATCTTCGGCAATAGCTTGCAAGACCAAGAAAACTGCGGAGCTGCGTGACAGTCTGAGGAGGTTCCCAATTCACAACTGCAGACACCTTCTCGGGATTAACAGCGATGCCCTTGGCGGAGATGATGTGACCAAGATAAAGAACTTCATCAAGCCAGAACTCACATTTGGAAAACTTCGCATAGAATTGATGCTCTCTGAGCTTGTCGAGCACCAATCGCAAATGTTTGGCATGATCCGTCTTATTCTTGGAGAAGACCAAAATATCATCGAGATACACCCAGACGAATTCATTGGTGTAGGGGTTGAAGATGAAGTTCATCATTCGAGAAAATGTTGGAGGAGCATTGACAAGGCCGAAAGACATGACAGTATATTCATAAGAACCAAAGCTTGTTCTGAAAGCTGCCTTGGGAATATCTTGTTCACGAATGCGAATTTGATGATAACCCATCCGAAGGTCAAGCTTGGAGAAAACTTTAGCACCTTTGAGATGCTCGAAAAGCTCATTGATGTTGGGAAGTGGATACTTGTTCTTGATTATCTTCTTATTCAATGGACGGTAATCGACGCACAGTCGGTCCGTGCCATCCTTCTTCTGGACAAAAAGAACTCCACAACCCCATGGAGATGAAGTCGGTCTGATCAAACCCAGACACTCTTATTCATCGAGTTGTTTCTTCAATTCCTTCAGTTCTTCAGGTCCAAGCTTGTATGGACGCTTGCAAACGGGTTCAGTGCCAGGCTCAAGATCGATAACGAATTCGACTGGCCGGTGCAGAGGCATACCCGGAAGCTCGTCTGGAAAGACATCTTGGTACTCACAAACGACTGGAATCTGAGAGATAGCATCCAACTCGCCCTTCTCATTGAGAGAGAATAACCGAATGGTTTCGTCACGAGCGGCATAGATGATAACATCCTCAGAAGAGTGTGTCAATTGAATTTCTCTGGCAGCACAATCAAGTTGAGCTTTGTGCTGAGAAAGCCAGTCCATCCCGAGAATAAGATCGATATCAGAGTCACCAAGAACAATTGGTTTAGCCAGAAATCTATAGTCGCCCATCTTGATTGTGGTATCCGGAACCACCAAACTGGAGCTCAACCGTTTACCCGGAGAAACGACATCCATGGGTTTACCCAAATGTGAAGAAGTGAATTCATGCTTGGCAAAAAACGGTCTTGACATGAAACAATGCGATGCACCAGTATCAAATAAAACTTTTGCAGGAATATCACTAACTGGAAGATCACCCATGATCACATCTGAAGAATCCTCTGCATGCGCTGCATTCATCATGTTCACCTTTGCAGACTTGGGATTATGGTTGACCACCGCATTGCTTGAAGATCTCACAGGAGGAGGAGGCGGAAGGCGCCTTTGGTTGAAGCACTTGTTCGCGTAGTGACCTTTCTGCTGGCACTTGTTGCAAGTCACCTCTGAGAGCGGACGGTGATAAGGAGCATTTGACCTTGGAGCTTGAGAATTTGACTTGTTCTGATAGCCTGGGTTGGGTGGGTTGGAAGATCCACGACCACCTGAGTTATTCTGCTAATAAGGCTAACGAAACGGAGGAGGAGGAAGGTAGAACTTCTGCTGCTTAGCTGCCACTTGAGAGGAAGAAGAAGACTGAACTGCATCCCTGATTCTCTTCTTAGAAGCCTCACACTTGAGCTGAGCACCTTCTTGCTTAAGGGCCATGTTGTAGAATTGATCAAACTGAGTAGGCTCAACAAGAACGAGAGCCAACTGCATATCCTCTCTAAGGCCACCTCTGAATTGATAGATCATACTCTTTTCATCAGGAACGTCTTGCTGGAGATTGCGGAACTCCTCAGGCTTTCTCTCAACAACACTGGTAGGAATGTGGTGAGCTTTAAAGTCCCGACAGAAGTCAGTCCAAGTAATCACTCGACCTCCTCTTGAATCCTTGTATTGCTGGAACCAATCAACTGCTTGGTCCTTGAGCTGAAAAGAAGCGAACTTGACGTAGTCCTCACACCTGACGTTGCTGCATTCAAAATGCTTGTTGATATCCACGAGCCAATCATCGGCGTCTGTGGCCTCGGCACAGTAGCTGATAGACTTCGACTGATTTGCAAGGAACTGGTTGAGGGTAGGACATTGAGGCTGATGATTGAACTGCCCTTGACCTTGATTCCCTTGGTTGCCTTGGCCTTGGTTGCGCTCTTGCATCAGCTGAATCAGCAAGTGAGCGTTGGCGTTTGTGGTTGCCATCAAAGTTTGCCATGCCTCCGGAGGCGGAGGTGGAGGGTTCGCCTGACTCCCATCATTGCGTTCCAGATTCTGACGCGTTGGCGGAGCCATCCTGAAGAGGGTGACATCCGTTAGCATCTTGATAGACAGATAGACAAGTTGAATCAACGGATAGGAATTGCAACATATAGTCTTCACAAAAAACATTCGAACAAGGATGAACGAATGAATTCCAAAGTAAACATCACGTCCATTAAGGTGAGAAGCCACTAGATAAGGGGGTGATGAATGAAATAAACAAGGTAAAACTGGAACAAATAAGTGGTAAGGATTACCCAATCACAAACCAAATATCTGCGGGAAGAAATGCTAGAGCTACTTGAATCCCACCTATAAACTCCCGAAACTTTCTAGTTATGCAATCAGGTGTTGGGGATACAGGGGAAGCAATAAATCTCACCCAAACTAACAATCCCTACATCCAGCTATATCCATCCGTCAACACATAACCAACAAACCTTCGGAAATCATGTACCTCAACCTTCGAAAAGCATCCGTTATACGAGGTATGGCAATACTCCCGAACTCCCCAGAACTGGGTGACGTCGATGTTATCTCACCAACAACTGCATAAAAGAGATTTTTGATGTCGGCAAAATTCAGGTATTCCAGAACTGCAACGATAAAATTGTGACGACAACACCTCGGAGCTCAACTCCCCGGGACACTGCCACAACCCCTAAATGTCAGGAGGCACCAAGAACAATGTTCTCGTCAGAAAACCATCGGAACGATTCCAAGATACCCGCGTGATCCTAAAAAATTTTTTAGTGAAATCTGAGGAGCGGAGAGTCAAAACTTCTATGTCAGGAGACCTCACCAGAGCGACAAAGGGACTGAGGAGTAAAAAGAATCCTAGTCTCCAATATATATAATCCTAAGACTCAAAACATTTTTTTGTTCTAGACTCAACAACGCCAGCAATCAATCAAGCAGGGGGCTCCTAAGTCGGGGATGGCTCTGATTACCAACTTGTAACGCCCACCATGCGGTTATGCCTCTAAGTCGTGCTTGGACACGTGGGAGATATAGCCGCATCGTGGGCATTACACTTGAGGATATTATTACGATCTTAGGTTCTAGTTTTTCTGCCGTGATAAATACTTCAAACCCTCCTACTACCAAAGTTGCTAAATTTATGTATGTTCCTAAAAATAAGGGTGGATCTTCTAGTAAATGTAACATCCCAAATTTTCAATTTGGAATGTTATACATTAGATCATCATTGCATATCATATTTTATTGCATTTTGGCTTGATCCTAGAAAGTCTACGCAACTCAAGGACCAACAGAGAGAGTTGGGGATTTCGTTATTTTCATATTTGAGTTTTCTCAAATTTTGAAAAAAGGATCGTTTGAATTTAGTTATTTCTTCTCTTTGAATATTTTTTTATGAAAATAAAAGAGAGGGGATAAAATGACTTCCCCAAAATAAAGAAATATTGGAGGTTAAATATTAAAATCAAATAAGATTTTTATTCCGAGTTTTATCGCTATTTTATTTGAATTAGGAAAAAATGCATTTTTCAAAATTGCATTAGAGGCCCAAATAAATGTTCACTTTGTCCGCAATATTTTTAGAGGACGGGAAAAATTATTTTAGGATTTTGGGGTTCGTTTAGTATTTCTTTTCTTCGCTTTTGTACGCGTCGGAAATTTTTTTTTTTTAAAAAGGACAAACCGACTTAACGAACCGTGGGCAACCCGGACTCCTGCCGCCCGGGCTTTATAACCCGCGCCCCCGACCCCGCAGCCCACCACCAGCCCACCCGCCGCCGTCACCGAAACCCTAACCCTAACTCGTGTCGCGTCGCTGCCGCCGCGACGTCCCGTGTCGCCGCGGACACCGCCGACCTCGCCGCCAACACCGCCAACCTCGCTGCCGACCCCGCCGCCGCCTCGCCAGAGTTGCTCGCCACCGCTGCCGTCACGCGTCCCGAGGTAGCCACCGGTTTTTGTGAGAAAACCGTATTGTTTTTTTAGAAACCCTCGGTTATTTTATTTTAGATCGTTTTTTTCTGGTTTAGTTATTTAGAGAATGCCCGTTCGTACGTTCGTTTTAACGAACGGTTTTCACCCATCAGCCGCAGACACCAAACGTTCGTTCGTTAGCCTGTTCGTCAGTTTTTCTTTTTCCAGGGTTTTCCGCGATTATTTTCGATCGCGATTTCTACCCTGATTTTCGTTTTAGTTTATCTTTTCGCTCATTTATCGGAATCAGGCGATTCAAGCGCCTAGATCTTCGTCTCGAAGCCCTCTTTCTGTTTAACCAACTTGAACAAGATTTTGGTACTGTAAAATTTGATTTAAGTCCAGATTAGTAAACGGATCTTATTTCTTTCGCAGTTTGAGTTTCGTTGCTTTGTTTGATTTGATTCTTTTTGCAAACCGGAGTTCTTAAGTTTTAACTTTCTGGTTAGATCTCTTATTTGAGTTTTACTCGTGTTTCTAGTTGAGTGCATATTGTATGCTTGTTTGTTTGCGAATAGAGTGCCCGGAGTGCGAAGCATGCTACTACAAGTCTCTAGGTTTCATGGATCATCAGCAAGGCAAGTAACACTTTGATCATACCTCTTTACTACCCAGTTTTTATTGCATTACATCAATCCTAAAACAATTGCATGGTTAGGATCTGATTTAATATGTGTATTTTGGGAAGTAGATGATGAGGTAGAACCTATTGCCCTGTTTACTTATCAAACCTTTGGGAGTTAATTCTATGTAGCTTATACTGCTATGCTATGCTTGTAGACGTGGTTTGGTTTGAGTGATTCATGACAGATGTGAGAGTTATTATTAATGGTTAACTTAAGGTGGCAACTTTAATACACATGTGACAGGATGGATTCTTGAAGGCACCCTGGAGTACCCAGTGGTTGTCAGGGCACCTGGAGAATCCAGTGTTGTCCTAGGATATCCCGGAGTACCCGTGTGATCACCCTACGGTCCGCCACCCAAGCTCAAAGGGATCATAAGATTATTCATGCTAGAAACTTCCATGTGCAGCCATAAGCTATTATGGGCTCTAGCATAGTTGAGTATGTTGCAAGACCTCTTTCAGTGGTGGGCCAGCAGATGTAGAGGAAAGTAGGTGTAACTGTCCATCCAGAGTAAAGAGTTATTGTTTCAACAAGACTGTGTCTCGTTTCTCTGACCATGGATGTATTCGAGTCTTGTGGGGAAAAGTGCGCAAACCTCTGCAGAGTGTACAAACTAATCATGGTTAGCCATGTCCCCGTTTATGAACGTTTAGAGTGTCTAGTTCTTGGATTATCATGTTGATCTCATCACTCTAAATATAACTTGATTGGGTTTAATGATGATGTTTAATTGGGATTGAGTTGGAGGAACCTTCTCAATGTTTAACAACCACCATGATAGCTAAATAAAATTTATTCCTTTGTTGTAGGGAAAAATTGGCTTTATGCAAAACTGTAACCATAAAGCTTTCCACCAGCCATATATGCATGTAGTGATAGCATTTATTCTGTTCATTACTCTATGTGTTACATTGCCGGCATATTCCATGTGCTGACTCGTTTCGGGCTGCAACATTCATGTTGCAGACTTTTCAGACGACGAGTAAGGTGCCATAGGTCGTTGTCTTTTACTCAGTGATGCCGTTGGAGTTGATGGACTCACTTTATCTTCCAAGACTTCTGCTGTTATTGATTTTAGATGGACTTAAGCCATATTGTTCTAATAAGTTCTCTTTTGTGACATTCGATGTAATAAGTGTGTGATTGCTACTCTGTTATAAATCCTCAAGTACTGTGCATGTCAGCATTATTGATCCAGGGATGACACTGATGCACAGAGATCATACTGTCTGAGGTCCGGTCGCTACAAGATGGTATCAAAGCACACGCTGACTGTAGGACACGACCACTAAGCTAAAACCCTAGATCACTACTCTCTTCTCATTTCTGACTCCTCTCCCTTTTCTACTCTTTAGGATGGCGGATGCAAGGAACAAGTTCACTCAACCGGATGAAGATACACCTTTTGGACGACACTTGAAGGAAGTCACTAGATACTTGAACATCGGAATAACAATCTTCACCGGGACCTACATCGCCACTTTACCAGAAGAGGAGCATTGGATGATTCGAGTTCAAGTTCCAGGAAGGACGTTCATGCCAGTCACTGAGCCCATAGTGTTTTCCTTTGATGCACCAACCTGGAGTCCAGGAAAGAGCATGGCAGCCCACATCACCATGGGACGCATTTGTGACGCCCCGAGACCGATGCTCTAGATGCCTTCCTTATTTTAGTTGTTGTCATGTGATTATTATGTTTGTTGCATTATCATAATTATTTTTCATATTTCATTCCGATGTGTTTATGCAATGATCATGTTGAGTGCCTTGTCATATTTTGCTTGTTGCATCATGTTCATCATTGGTTATATTGCATTGCCATGTCTACCTCTTGTCATATTGCATTTGGTCATTCATGTTGTTGCCATGAGCATCATGTGCATTGCAACTCCTTCTCTTCATCTCCACCCATGAACCATTGCATGATCACCTTCTTCTCTTCCTTCTTTTCCATTTATTTGGGGTATTTATTTTCCCTTCCTCCATTAATGTTCATTCTTTCTCTATATCTAATTCACCATGCGTACACCTTCTCTATAAAATTTCATCTCGATTAAAGTTGTTTTGGTTGGGCTAATAATTTACTCAAGTTTGAATCAAATTCAAACTTGTTTAAATTTTCTTTCTCTAAAATTTCCCAAAGCAATTTTATAAAATAGTGCATAATCCCAGGACTCCAGGGATACAATTTTATCTCCGAGATTCCTTCCCTAAGCTCATGTTATTTTTCTCCAAATCATGTTTGTTTTGTAAACAGGAGAATAAAGCAACACAGGGAAGAAAAACATTACTTGACGCCCAGCCGACCCGGAGCCCAACCCACCGGGACCTCTCCCTCTCTCTCCCCTGGTAAATCCCACACATGCACCGGGCCGGCCCCACATGTCATCCTCTCCCTGCTCTCCTTTTTCTTCCACCTTGGTAGCACCCCCTCTCACAGTAACTCGCACAGCCGAGCGAGGCACATGGCCACCGTGGCCGAGCCGGTCGCCCGCGCCCCCTCTATATAAACCCCTGCGGCTCCTCTAGGGTTTCCCTCTTCCCATGCCCCTCTCTCAGTGCCGCCCCCGCTCCAGGTAAGGGTAGCCCACGCCAGTCGATGCCATGTCAGAGTCGAGTTTGAGCTCGTGCTCGGCTTGATCCTTCCAGTGGCCACCCTCTTCCTTCTCGGGGGCGTCAAGATCGTCGTCTTCGTCTTCATCATCTCGTCCAGGAGATTTGCCAAGTCCCTCTACTTCCCCTGCGTCCTCTACTTCATGCCGGGAGCCAACACCGCGAGTGTCTTCTTCCCCGACGTCGGCCACCTCTTGTCTTCGGCTCCATCCGGTCGTCTCCGACCACCTCTCGGCAATCCAAGAATGCCCGCGTGTTTGTGGTGAGCACCCGATTCCTCCCCATGCCTTGTCTTCTCGATTGCGTCTTGTCCCTCCTGATTCCTTCCCGGCCGAGCGCGTCACTGCGCGTCGTTGTCGTTGGAGCTCCTCTGGTGGCATCGTGCCTGTTTCCTTGCATCGCTAGGCTTAGGATCCTCTGTAGGCGTGTTTTCTTCCAGCGAGTAACCGTTTCACCCCGCCATTCACCATGTTGGGTTGGTCTCCGCTGCCTCTGTCCTCCCGACGCTGGCGATGTCTCTGTCGTAGTTTGGTGTCGTGAGTGGCACGCGGGAGTGCGGGTTTGGCCTATGCATCGATCGCGCCCCTACGCCGTAGCTTTTGGTCACCGGAGTGTCCTCCGATGAGCTCATTTGCTGTCCTGCTCGCAGGCGCCGACATGATCCTCTGCTCTCTCTCTGCTTCTTGCTTGCGCACATGCCTGCTGGTTTTGTTGCTTTGTGCATATTCGCTGCACACGCATCTGCACACACGCATGGCCACGCTCGATTGCGAGCCCGTGGCCCAGCTTCATCTTGCCGCCGCCATGGCCGAGGCGACCTCGAGCTCGTCCTCGAGTCTTCCGGCACACCCTAGTATTCTGCATGTTTTATCCTCACAGTGCACCAACATCCCAGTTCTGCACGCCCGCCGGTGCTTTACAGCCTCTGTTGTCGCCGTCTCGATCGAGTTCGCCGCCGGCAAGGATTCCTATTCGTTCATGGAAGGTCAGGGATTGGCCTTGGCATCCATTCAAAGCGAGTCGTGCTCCTTCTCTAGTGAGATCACAGCACTAGCCCTGCTGGTTAGCCACACGTGCTCGCATCCAGGAGGTCCTGGGTTCGAGCCCCAGGCTCCCCAATTTTTGCCATGTTTCCTTTTATTTCGCTCCCACACACTCAGCCGTTGGACCTCAAATCCTCTTGGGCCTCATTCACTCTCGGGCCGATGCACTGTATTGCTTCTGGCCCGCGTATGTGTTTTTTTATGCTCTATGACATTTTGCATTTTCCAATGCATGCATATTTACAGGAAATGCCACTATTTTGTATTGTTAATAGCTAGTTATGCATGCATCCAAATTAAACAAACAATACATGTAAAATGCTTAGAATTTCATCTAGTTTCATAAAATGTTGTTTTCATCCATGTTTAAAATGTTTAACCTGTTGTTTGATTTAATTTGCACAAATGACATGCTAAAATGGTTTAATTCATATCTAAATAACCGTTGCTCGGTTTAAATAAACTTTATATGTAAATGGGGTGAAAAAATGCCTAGTTTAACTTGGTGCACTTTAGTTTCCTGTTTAACAACAATAAAATATGTTTTAGGGCAGAACAGTACCAAATCTAAAATATGCACATGAGGATTTTCCGGAATTGTTGTTTGTTGTTTCCGGCCTTATTTAAACTTGCCTAAATAGTTAGATTACTTATGTTACACCTCTTGCCATGTTTAACAACATTTAATATTGTTGTGTACCTAAACGAGAGCGAACTAAATAATCTAGAATGTGGTGTTTCGTCAATATGCAACTCGTTGGATATTGAGCTCCACTTAACTTGTAGTATTGTTTGTTGCACTTTGCCATGCCATGCCTCTTTAAACCGGACATGCATCATACTTGATTGTGCATCATTCCATGATTATGCTTGTGTGTTTACCGTGTGTTTGCTTCTTTCCAGTTGTGCTCCTTCTTTCCGGATTCGTTCGTCTACGCTTGGTTCGTCTTCGTGGCTTCATCATCTTCATGGACTCGTTCTTCTTCCTTGCGAGATTTCAGGCAAGATGACCGTCACCTTGGATCTCACTACTATCATTGCTATGCTAGTTGCTTTGTTCTATGGCTTTGCTGTGCTACCTATCATTTGCTCCTCAAGCCTCCCAATTTGCTATGTCAGCCTGTAACCTTTTCACCCTTCCTAGCAAACTGTTGTTCAGCTATGTTTCCGCTTTGCTCAGCCCCTCTTATAGCGTTGTTAGTTGCAGGTGAAGTTGAAGATTGCTCCATGGTGGACATGATTATGCTGGGATATCACAATATCTCTTATTTAGTTAATGCATCTATATACTTGGTAAATGGTGGAAGACTCGACCTTATGCCTGGTGTTTTGTTCCACTCTTGCCGCCCTAGTTTCCTTCATACCGGTGTTATGTTCCTTGATTTTGCGTTCCTTACACGGTTGGGTGATTTATGGACCCCCTTGACAATACGCTTTGAATAAAACTCCTCCAGCAAGGCCCAACCTTGGTTTTACCATTTGCCTCACCACCACCTATACCCTTCCCTTGGGTCGGCCAACCCAAGGGTCATCTTTATTTTAGCCCCCCCCAGGCCAGTGCCTCTCTAAGTGTTGGTCCGAAACGAGCCGCCTGTGGGGCCCCCTCGGGGAAACTCGAGGTCTGGTTTTACTCGTAGCCTGTCTCATCCAGTGTTGCCCTGAGAACGAGATATGTGCAGCTCGTATTAGGATTGTCGGCACATCGGGCGGCTTTGCTGGTCTTGTTTTACCATTGTCGAAATGTCTTGTAATCCGGGATTCCGAGACTGATCGGGTCTTCCTGGGAGAACGAATATCCTTCGTTGACCGTGAGAGCTTGTGATGGGCTAAGTTGGGACACCCCTGCAGGGTATAAACTTTCGATAGTCGTGCCCACGGTTATGTGGCAGATGGGAATTTGTTAATGTCCGGTTATAGATAACTTGACAGCAGATTCGAATTAAAATGCATCAACCGCGTGTGTAGCCGTGATGGTCTCTTTTCGGCGGATTCCGGGAAGTGAACACGGCTTTGGGTTATGTGTGACGTAAGTAGTTTCAAGATCACTTCTTGATCATTGCTAGCTTCACGACCGTTCTGTTGCTTCTCTTCTCGCTCTTGTTTGCGTACGTTAACCACCATATATGCTTAGTCGCTGTTGCAACCTCACCACTTTACCCCTTCCTTTTCCATTAAGCTTTGCTAGTCTTGATACCCATGGTAATGGGATTGCTGAGTCCTCGTGGCTCATAGATTACTACAACAATAGTTGCAGGTACAGGTTATGTGATGATCTTGATGTGAGAGCGATGTTTGCTTGTTTTGGAGTTCTTCTTCTGCTTCTTCTTCGATCAGGGAATAGGTTCCAGGTCGGAAGCCTGGGCTAGCAGGGTGGATGTCGCTTGAGCTTCTGTTTGTGTTTCATCCGTAGTCGGATGTTGATCTTATGGATGATGTATTGATGTATTCTTGCGGCATTTGTATGCCTTGTATGTATCCCCCATCTATTATGTAATGATATCCACCTTGCAAAAGCGTCTCCAATATGCGCTTCTATCCTTAGTGGGACCTTCAAGTTCCTTTAGGATAGGGTCGCATATTGGGCGTGACAAGTTGGTATCAGAGCATCGACCGACCACCGGAGCCCCCTTAATTGATCATGTAGTTTGGCCGTTGTTGAGTCTAGAAGAAAACCATTTTTGGAGTTTAGTTATATCGGAGAGTATGAATTCTTTTTACTCCTCAGCCCCTTCGTCACTCTGGTGAGGAATCTTGATGTAGGTATTTTGAATTACTCCTCTTCCCTTTCAAATTTTCCTTAGGATCACGTAGTTGGTTTCCATTTGTTGGTTCTCAGCTCTTTTCATCCGGTGCAATTCTCGTCAAGACAATTTGACCCTTTACGTTTTTGCAAGCTCAATCCTCAGTTGTTTTCTTTTCCCACCCGCCCACCCCTTATTCTTCTTGGAACCGGAGTCCGTAATCGAGTATCCATCCTACTCGTGCGAAGCTTTTGCATTCTTTCAACCGGTGTTTCCTCTTGAAGTTATTCATTGGTTTTGCCCCTTCCAAGTTGCCTTTGTTTTACCGCCCTCCCACCCGCTTCTTCCCGAAGCTTGAGTCTGTTTCGAGCATCAATTTCATCCGTGTGGACCTCTTCAGTCTTTCGTCAATTGTTTCAACCGGTGAATTCTCGTTTTGTTCGACATTCTTCATCTCTTTTCTGGTGGACTCAATTCAAGTTTTTCAGGTTGATCACATTCTTTTCCTTGGATCAAGTGTTCTCCTTGCTCGTTTGCCGCTCGCCATTCAATCATTCCGGAGTTCAGAAGACATCTCAGGAGATTCGTCTATGTTCCAATTAATTCGAGGTTGTCACCTCATTCAAATAGTTCAATTGTTCCAGTGTATCTTCTATGTGTTCAACATCCCTTTCCAACGGTATTTTTCTCTTCAGTGGGCCCTAACCCATAGGTCTTTTCCCAGGATCTTACCCGACTCTTGTAATTTCCCGGAGCTATTGTCAAATTCTTTTCAGACTGTGATGTAAGAATGGATCCTATCAGTCACATGCCTTCTCCAAGATCTCTTTCAAATTCTTTTCATTGTTGGATCAACCTCTTCGCTTTTCATTCTCCCGATGTATCTCAGTAATTTTGGTGGTGTTTTTCCTCTAAATCTTGCCCGTTCTCCCAAAGATTCGTGGTTCTAGCTTCATGTTATCCTCTCGAATTATTCAATTTGTCAGATATTCTTTTCTTACCCATCCGTAGTATGTCAGAAGTTGTTTTCCCATTTCTTTTCACCGGATGCCATCATTCCAGAAGAATTCTTCGTCCTCACTTTTCAGCTATCGTTATCCAATTATCCCGGTGCTTCGTTCAAGTGTTCTTTAATCAGCTCGTGATCTCTTTGTTCTTTTGCATCTAAATCCCCTCTAGCATATTGGTTCTTCTAATTCTTCCCGGTGATTCATTCTCTCTCATCAGTCATTTTCGAATTCTTACGGTGGTTCGTTCAAGATTCTTTTTCTTTGATTATCATATTAATTCATTCGTTCTTTCCAATCCTACCGGTGGTTATGAAGACTTTCTCAAGTTTTGCGCCATATTCCCCTTAATCCTTTTCCAACAGGAATAAGTAGTATGCAGAATCCATTGCTTGCCATCAATTTAATTTGATGAAGGGTAAGCATACAATAAATCTTATTCTTATTTCATCCAAGGAGTAATCACTTCCTTCAGAGGTTGTTCTTGAGGAATAAATTCTATTTCCATGTGTTTACATCTTTTCTTTTCCAGAGTTCATATTTCCTCGGCCATCTCGTCGGAATCTCCATCTAAATCCAACGCAAGGCTTTAGTCTTATTCTTTTCATCCTTCATTCCTATCTCATCATCTTTTGTCACCGGAGTTCTTCATGGTGGTTCTTCATGATTGAATTCATTCTTCAAAGAGTTCATCAAGAATTTTGTTGGTGGAGTTCAAGTATCTTTATTCTCGTGTCTCGAAGTGCAAATAATTCTCCGTATTCTTTTGAAGTGGAGTTTTGCATTTCTTCTTTCTTCTCAGCTATTCCGACATTTGGTTGTGGTATAATTTCACCTCAAGTTTTGAGATGTTTTTAATAAGTCCACAACAAGCTTATTTTTTTTTTGTTGATTTTCTCAACAACTCCATTCAATCCTTCCTTCTAAGTTCTTTTCATTCAATTCTTTCACTTCTTCCGAAGGCATTGCATTGTTCATCCCGTCAAGTGCCATCTCATTGGGTGAAGTTTATGTTCTAATCCTTCCATTTTCAGTCGGAGTGTTGCCAGAATTCTTTTATTCATTCCATTTATATCTTGTTCTAACCGGAGTGGTTTCAGAGTCTATCTTATTTCATGAGCATTTGATTCTCGTCATATTCGCCGTTCTTCTTTTCTACCCGAGTGCTCTTGACCTTGTTCATCTTCTCTCTTGCGTTCTTACTTCACCTCTTCCTCTTTCTCTTCCGTCTCGTTGCTAAGAACTCGGGACGAGATCTTCTGTTAATGGAGGAGTGTTGTGACGCCCCGAGACCGATGCTCTAGATGCCTTCTTTATTTTAGTTGTTGCTGTGTGATTATTATGTTTGTTGCATTATCATAATTGTTTTGCATATTTCATTCCGATGTGTTTATGCCATGATCATGTTGAGTGCCTTGTCATATTTTGCTTCTTGCATCATGTTCATCAATGGTTATATTGCATTGCCATGTCTACCTCTTGTCATATTGCATTTGGTCATTCATGTTGTTGCCATGAGCATCATGTGCATTGCAACTCCTTCTCTTCATCTCCACCCACGAACCATTGCATGATCACCTTCTTCCCTTCCTTCTTTTCCATTTATTTGGGGTATTTATTTTCCCTTCCTCCATTAATGTTCATTCTTTCTGTATATATAATTCACCATGCGTACACCTTCTCTATAAAATTTCATCTCGATTAAAGTTATTTTGGTTGGGCTAATAATTAACTCAAGTTTGAATCAAATTCAAACTTGTTTAAATTTTCTGTCTCTAATATTTCCCAAAGCAATTTTATCAAATAGTGCATAATCCCAGGACTCCAGGGATATATTTTTATCTCCAGGATTCCTTCCTTAAGCCTGTGTTATTTTTCTCCAAATAATGTTTATTTTGTAAACAGGAGAATAAAGCAACATAGGGAAGAAAAACCTTACCTGAAGCCCAGCCCACCGGGACCTCTCGCTCTCTCTCCCCTGGTAAATCCCACACATGCACCGGGCCAGCCCTGCATGTCATCCTCTCCCTCCTCTCCTTTTTCTTCCACCTTGGCAGCACCCCCTCTCATAGTAACTCGCACAGTCGAGTGAGGCACATGGCCACTGTGGCCGAGCCGCTCGCCCGTGCCCCCTCTATATAAACCCATGCGGCTCTTCTAGGTTTCCCTCTTCTCGTTCCCCTCTCTCGGTGCCGCTGCTCCTCTAGGTAAGGGTAGCCCACGCCATAACCGACGCCATGTCCGAGTCGAGTTTGAGCTCGTGCTCGGCTTGATCCTTCCCGCGGCCACGATCTTCCTTCTCGGGGGCGTCAAGATCGTCGTCTTCGTCTTCATCATCTCGTCCAGGAGATTCGCCACGTCCCTCTACTTCCCCTGCGTCCTCTACTTCATGCCGGGAGCCAACGCTGCGAGGGTCTTCTTCCCTGACGTCGGCCACGTCCTGTCTTCGGCACCATCCGGTCGTCTCCGAATACCTCTCGGCAATCCAAGCACGCCCGCGTGTTTGTGGTGAGCACCCGATTCCACCCCATGCCTTGTCTTCTCGATTGCGTCTTGTCCCTCCTGATTCCTTCCCGGCCGAGCGCGTCACCGCGCGTCATTGTCGCCGGAGCTCCTCCAGTGGCATCGTGCCCGTTTCCTTGCATCGCTAGGCTTAGGATCCTCTGTAGGCGCGTTTTGTTCCAGCGAGTAACCGTTTCACCCCGTCGTTCACCATGTTGGGTTGGTCTCCGCCGCCTCTGTCCTCCCGACGCTGGCGATGTCTCTGTCGTAGTTTGGTGTCGTGAGTGGCATGCGGGAGTGCGGGTTTGGCCTATGCATCGAACGCGCCCCTCCGCCGTAGCTTTTGGTCGCCGGAGTGTCCTCCAATGAGCTCGTTCGCTGTCCTGCTCGCAGGCGCCGACATGCTCGTCTGCTCTCTCTACTTTTTCCTTGCACACAAGCCTGCTGGTTTCGTTGCTTTGTGCATCTTCGCTGCACACGCATCTGCACACGTGCACGGTCGCGCTCGATTGTGATCCCGTGGCCCTGTTTCATCTTGCCGTCGCCATGGCCGAGGTGACCTCGAGCTCGTCCTCAAGTCTTCCAGCACTCCCTAGTATTCTACATGTTTTATCCTGACAGCGAACGAACGTCCCTGTTCCACACGCCTGCCGGTGCTCTACAGCCTCTGTAGTCGCCGTCTTGATCGAGTTCGCCGCCGGCAAGGATTCATGTTCGTTCATGGAAGGTCAGGGATTGGCCTTGGCGTCCATTCAAAGCGAGTCGTGCTCCTTCTGTAGCGAGATCACAGCACTAGCCCAGCTGGTTAGCCACACGCGCTCGCATCCAGGAGGTCCTGGGTTCGAGCCCCAGGCTCCCCAATTTTTGCCCTGTTTCCTTTATTTCGCTCCCACACACTCAGCCGTTGGACCTCAAATCCTCTTTGGCCTCATTCACTCTCGGGCCGCTGCACTCTATTGCTTCTGGCCCGCGTATGCGTTCTTTCTGCTCTGTGACATTTTGCATTTTCCAATGGATGCATATTTACAGGAAATGCGACTATTTTGTATTGTTAATAACTAGTTATGCATGCATCCAAATTAAACAAACAATGCATGTAAAATGCTTGGAATTTCATCTAGTTTCATAATATGCTACTTTCATCCATGTTTAAAATGTTTAACCTGCTGTTTGATTTAATTTACATAAATGACATGCTAAAATGGTTTAATTCATATCTAAATAACCGTAGCTCGGTTTTAAATAAACTTTATATGTAAATGGGGTGGAAAAATGCCTAGTTTAACTTGGTGCACATTATTTTCCTGTTTAACAACAATAAAATATGTTTGAGGGCAGAACAGTACCAACTCTAAAATATGCACATGAGGATTTTCCGGAATAGTTGTTTGTTGTTTCTGGCCTCATTTAAACTTGCCTAAATAGTTAGATTACTTATGTTACACCTCTTGCCATGTTTAACAACATTTAATATTGTTGTGTACCAAAACGAGAGCGAACTAAATAATCTCGAATGTGGTGTTTCGTCAATATGCAACTCGTTGCATATTGAGCTCCACTTAACTTGTAGTATTGTTTGTTGCACTTTGCCATGCCATGCCTCTTTAAACCGGACATGCATCATACTTGATTGTGCATCATACCATGATTATGCTTGTGTGTTTACCGTGTGTTTGCTTCTTTCTAGTTGTGCTCCTTCTTGTTAGTTCCTATTTCGTTGCGATCATGAGGATTCGTTTGTCTGTGCTTGGTTCATCTTCGTGGCTTCATCTTCTTCATGGAATCATTCTTCTTCCTTTCGGGATTTCAGGCAAGATGACTGTCACCTTCGATCTCACTATTATCATTGCTATGCTAGTTGGTTCATTCTACCGCTTTGCTGCTCTACCTATCATTTGCTCCTCAAGCCTCCCAATTTGCCATGTGGGCCTCTAACCTTTTCACCCTTCCTAGCAAACCATTGTTCCTCGATGTTACCGCTTCGCTCAGCCCCTCTTACAGCGTTGTTAGTTGCAAGTGAAGTTGAAGATTGCTCCATGGTGGACAGGATTATGTTGGGATATCACAATATCTCTTATTTAACTAATGCATCTATATAATTGGTAAAGGGTGGAAGACTCGGCCGTATGCCTGGTGTTTTGTTCCACTCTTGCCGCCCTAGTTTCCATCATACCAGTGTTATGTTCCTTGATTTTGTGTTCCTTACGTGGTTGGGTGATTTATGGGACCCCCTTGACAGTTCGCTTTGAATAAAACTTCTCCAGCAAGGCCCAACCTTGGTTTTACCATTTGCGTCACCACCACCTATACCCTTCCCTTGGGTCGGCCAACCTGAGGGTCATCTTTATTTTAGCCCCCCCCCCCCCGCCGGGCTAGTGGCTCTCTAAGTGCTGGTCCGAACCAAGCCGCCTGCGGGGCCCCCTCGGGAAAACTCGAGGTCTGGTTTTACTCGTAGCCTGTCTCATCCAGTGTTGCCCTGAGAACAAGATATGTGCAGCTCGTATCGGGATTGTCGGCACATCGGGCGGCTTTGCTGGTCTTGTATTACCATTGTCGAAATGTCCTGTAAACCGGGATTCAAAGACTGATTGGGTCTTCCTGGGAGAAGGAATATCCTTCGTTGACCGTGGGAGCTTGTGATGGGCTAAGTTGGGACACCCCTGCAGGGTATAAACTTTCGAGAGCCATGCCCACGGTTATGTGGCAGAATGGAATTTTTTAATGTCCGGTTGTAGATAACTTAACACCAGATTCGAATTAAAACGCATCAACCGCGTGTGTAGCCGTGATGGTTGCTAGCTTCACGACCATTCCGTTGCTTCTCTTCTCGCTATTGTTTGCGTATGTTAGCCACCATATATGCTTAGTCGCTGCTGCAACCTCACCACTTTGCCCCTTCCTTTCCCGTTAAGCTTTGCTAGTCTTGATACCCATGGTAATAGGATTGCTGAGTCCTCGTGGCTCACAGATTATTACAACAACAGTTGCAGGTATAGGTTATGCGATGATCATGACGCGAGAGTGATGTTTGCTTGTTTTGGAGTTCTTCTTCTGCTTCTTCTTCGTTCAGGGGATAGGTTCCAGGTCGGCAGCCTGGGCTAGCAGGGTGGATGTCGTTCGAGCTTCTGTTTGTGTTTCATCCATAGTCGGATGTTGATCTTATGGATGATGTATTGATGTATTCTTGCGGCATTTGTATGCCTTGTATGTATCCCCCATCTATTATGTAATGCTGATGTAATGATATCCACCTTGCAGAAGCATCACAGTCGGATTTCGGGTTCCGGCAGACCCTTGAGGTTCGAACACTGGGGTGCGTGCGGAGATTTTGCCCTCTGCCTACCTGCTCCTCGCTAAATCGCTAGGACAACACAGGAGACACAGGGTTTATACTGGTTCAGGCCACCATTGTGGTGTAATACCCTACTCTAGTGTGTGGTGTGGTGGATTGCCTCTCGGGCTGATGATGAACAATACAAGGAAGAACAACCTTGCGAGGGTCTGTTCTTGACTGATGTGACGAACTGCTAGGAGGAGTTCAGTCGCTCTATCTACTGGTTTCTTGGTGAGGATCCAGATGCCTCTACCCTTGGGGTGGCTAGTCCTCTTTATAGGCAAAGGCCCTGGGCCTCTCCCCAAATATTGAGCGGGAAGGGCGCCAACAATTGGCCATTTTGAAGGGGAACAACGGGTGCACTTATCTTGACTAAAGTTGGTCCTCGCGTGTCAAAGGCTCTGGTGGTGACGCCTGCTTGGGCTCCACAATGACTTCCTCCCTGCCACTGGGCTGGTCTTGGTCTCGTTGCACCGAAATGGATGCCTTTGCTTGATGCTCTCGCCTGCGCTTGCTCCCTTTGCACCAAAGAGGAAAGGAGGACACTGAGCGGGCTGGCACCCGACTGGCGCCCTTGGTCGTCATGGCCTGCGTCATGGGCACCTCACGAGGTACCCCGACTTGAACTCTCCACCTCCTCGTGAGCCAGCCTGAAGAGGTTGTGCCTGAAGAAGCTCCTTGTCGCCCGCCCCGCGAGGCTTGTCCCCTCGTGAGGGTCTTGATCTTGTGTTGATGAAGATGGGCCACGCTGGGCCCCCCTTTGAGCCACGCCGCAGGCCACAGGAAGGCAAGTCTGGGGACCCCCGTTCCCAGAACGCCGACAGTAGCCCCCGGGCCTACGGCGTGCCCGGACTTGGCCGAGCAGAGAGGCGAAAGGGCAAGTGCGAAGCGTCGCGGGCGCTAACAGCCTACGGCCTTGGGTGCCGCGTGGCAGTTGATTGGACGTGGGCGGCACTGTTCCCCCACACTTCCTTATTTTATGCCATGCTAGGCGGACTCGTAGCCGCACACAGCCGTTCCCCTTTCCACTGCTCGAGCGCTCTCTGTCCTTTCTCCTCTCGAACTCCAGTTTCCTCATCCAATCCAATCTCGAACCTCCCCCCTTCTCTGCCGTCATGGCTCCGCCGAGGAAGGGAAGAGGGAAGAAGCCCATGCCGCCGCCTCGCTGATTGTTGGCGGCGGCCCCCGCCGTCGATCAGCCGATCATAATCAATCAAGAGGGCTTGAGCAAGGTCAGCTCGGCTCTGGCCACCGTTTTCAACGAATGCGGCAGGACGACGGCCTGGCCCGCGTCCTGCTTCTCCATTGACAGGATTGCCACTGAGGTCCGATACTTTGTCGATGCCCTGTGGGTGGGATTGGTTCCCCCCTTTTCTGATTTCTTCAACGCCGTGCTCTCCCATTATCAGATCCATATGATGCATCTGGGTCCTGAATCCATCACTCTTCTCGCGGTTTTCACCTTCGTTTGTGAGGCAATGATGGACATCCTTCCTTCGGTTGCCTTGCTGCGCCACTTCTTCTCTCTGCGCCTTGTCGACCCCACCCAAAGTTCGGGGTGCATGAGCTTCGTCGCTGCACCTGAGAAAGCGGCTTTAGGAATTGACTTCAGTCTTCCTATGCCCGCGCCTGGGTTTCGCGAGCGGTGGCTGTATGTATACGTAGGGGTGCCCAGCCCCCTGCTGACAGAGCCATCTTCGCCTGCTGTCCCCAAAACAGGCTGGGGCCAGGAGACGCTCACGAGTCCTCGGCTCACCTTTGTCTGGCGTCGCTTCGAGTTCTTGAGGGAGCTCGGCGTGACGGCGCCCAAGGTGGTGAAGGAGTTCCTGCTACGCGGTGTTGCCCCTCTCCAACGCCATTCCCACCGAATGTGGGCCTTCAGCAGGCGTGGGGATCGAATGAGTCTCCAGGAAGAGGACCTGACGCCTGAAGCGCTGAGGAAGGTGCTCTTGGTCTTGACTGGCGATCCTTCCCCCGGCGGCCTCCGGCAAGGGGGGGCCTTGCTGTACCTCTGCTCGAATAGAAGCGACTTTGTGAGTTAGATGCCCATCTTCGACGAATGGGCCCGCGCCCTGCTGTCCTCCAGGGGCCTCGTGAGAACCCAGTGGCGGTGGTCGCCCTCGCAGTCGGCCAGGGCGACTCTTCCTCAAGTGGCGGAGCAGGGAGGCATGGGCCTCCGGAGGCCGAGGGTGCCCCTGCCGAGGTGACAGCGCTGGGCGGCACTCATGAGGGAGCAGCCCCTGAGGCCCGTGCTGACATGGCTGAAGGAGGCAAGCAGCCGCCCGCAGTGCCTGCGGCTGAGGCCCCCGAGGCCCCAGCTGCTCTTCTTGGTGGGGCGACCGGCGGCGCGCATCAGGTAGATGCCCCCGACGCAGGTCACCTTGGTGCTTCCTCCTCGTCACAAGCTGACCCCTGCGCTCAACTCTTGGGTCGCTTCTGCGTGGACTTTGAGGCCCTCCGGAAGAGAAGGCAGGCCCTGGGCGATGATTACCCTTGTCGCCTGCTGAAGCATAGGAAGTACTTCGCCATCGATGAGTAAGCCTTCTCCCTCCCCAGGTCCAGATTCTTCTGTTGCCTTTCCAGATCCTTGCTCCGTAGGGCCCTTCCTTCCGAACTCATGGAGATGACTGAGGGGCCATCCCCCTTGCCTCCGCCTTCTCCGCCGTCTTTGATCGTTCCGAGCAGCAGGACCCTTGTGGTCAGGCCGGTTGGAGAGACGAACCATCCCGAGGAGCAACGCGGCCCTGCGCGCCCTACGACCTTCCTTCGCGAGCCTTCTCGTGGCATAGCCAGCCTGCCGTGGACTTCTCGTTTGGTCGTGGACCGTGATTGGCTGGGATACTCCCCGCACTCTTGTCATGGGAAATGAACACCTATGGGGCAGGGCCCCTTTCGGTCCGGCAAGGGACCGGAGGGCGCACGAAGAGCAGATCGAGGCGAACCACGCGAGGGATTTTATCCAGCTTCAGAGCTCTCCGGAGAGATAAAACTCCTACTGCTGCTTTGTGGTGGTATTATGTTTTTGCTCAAGAGCATGAACGTTCTGTGTTTTCGAAGGAGTCGAACCCCTTCTACGTTGCGCATGGGCCTCCTTTTATAGGCTAAAGGGGTCACCGACAGGTGGCAACGCAGACAGAGGTATAAAAGTAAAAAGAGGGGTTGGTACAACTACTATCTACAGTGCCCCCTACCTAACTCTGACGGCAGGGGACAAGGGCATTTAATGCCCGTCCGGTCGCCCAAATAGTGCAGAGAAGCGACCGTTAGGGACGCTACCGCCTGCCATGATGGCCTTCTCGTCATCTCTACTTGCCACCTCGCACCGCTTGGCTGCACAGCTCCCCGCCACGTGTGCCTGGAACGATCCTGTGGCGACACGTCGTCGGATGTGCTGGAGTGTGGGCGCAGAGTGGTGGCTTCGCCGCGGCAAGCACCTTGCCGCGGTCGTTGTCTTGCCGCACCCGAAAGCTTGTCGCTCGCCGGGTCTTGCCGGGACGCACGGCGCGTCGCGGCAAGTTTCTTCGCAGAGTCTTGGTTGTCCTTCCCGGCAAGTTCCTCTTGCCGGGACCTTGTCCTTCCCGGCAAGCTCCTCTTGCCGGAGTCTCGTCTTCTCAGTCAAAACACTGTTCTTGAATGGCACAAATATGAGCTGCGGAGGATCTTGGCGGATGCCCGGAAAGCCCTGCCACAGGGTGCTGCGACTGCCCGTTCACAAGTTTGGGATACTAAGGTACCCCTACTTTAGTACACCGACAGGGGAGCCCCCGGGCCTGGGCCACACACGGTGCCAAGCGCTGTTGGGCCAGGCCCAAAACGGGCACGGGCACTCGCGGCCTGGGTCCATACCAAATCTAACTCCGTATCCACCGCGCCCTCTCGTAACGGCACGCGTCAAACGCGGCGTCGTGGGAGAGATCGTGGGCAATTCTATAATCAAGAAAAGCGTAACATTCGCCTCTCCTCTTTATAAGTAGGGGAAACAGGGGCCGTTCCCCCACCTTCGCCACTTGCGGTTCCTTCCTCAGAAAGCTCCGCCGCTCCCCTCCGCTTCCCAAGTCGAAAGAGAGCAGCGCTCCGCCCTCGCCGCCGGCGTCGCCGCCGTCACCGCCAACCTCCTCCACCGCTTCCGCCATGGCTCCGAAGACTGGGAAGAGCGTGAAGTCGGCCGAGGCGCTGCGGCTTGAGGCACTGCGCAAGGAACGAGCACTCCCCCCCCCCCCCGGGCTCACCCCGAAGGCGCTGCGGGAGGAGTTCTATCTCTTTTGGTCGACGGAGACGCGGGCGCATCCGCGCACATAGGTACTCTCCGCCGAAGCTTCTACTTCGAAAAAGTGTCGCAGAGGATACTATTTCTTCCCCCTGTTCTTCTATTGCGGGCTTTGCCCACCTTTTTCTGATTTCTTCTGCAATATCATGAATACCTACGGGTTTCATCTTCTTGACTTCACCCCCAACGCCGTTCTGACAATGGCGGTTTTCGCACACCTCTGCGAGAACTTCGTTGGAATCCACCCAAATGTCGCCCTCCTTCGCCACTACTTCATACCTCGGGCCGAGAAGGGGGAGCCCTTAGCTGGCGGGATCGCCTGGATCTCGACCGTCGGCATGAAGGAGGTTTATCTGGAGGGCGAGCTCCGCAGCAAGTGGGATGAGTGGAGGGCGGAGTGGTGCTGGATTGTTGACGCGGATCCGCGGCCATTCACCAGCCTGCGTCAAGCCCGAGTGTTGCGCGGCGGCGACTGGAGCGCCCTGGCGGCGGACGACGCCAGATTGAAGATCGCCACCATGCGGATTCTGCGGCTCAGGCTTGCCGGGCTTACTGTAGGGGCCATTGGCGCGGACTTCCTTCGCCGCCGCATCGCCCCTCTGCAGGAGAGGAAGAGGCCCGCCTGGCTGTTCGGGGGCCTGGCAGATATCATGAGGCTGCGTCCAGGCCTCAATTTTAATTTCACAGTCTTGGAGTTGGATGGGATGCTCAAGGAGTTGTTCAAGAACGACTCCAACCATCCGGAGTGGTTCAGGTTGCCGCGGGGTGTCGTGCCGTTGTGCAATAACTCCCAGCTCGATCGCATCCGCGCAATGATGCCGGAGTGAGACTCACATGGGATTATCCCAACATGGCAGGAGCCTGCCGACGACGTCGTGCAGAACTTCTTTGACAACTTGGTGGAGGTGGTGAACCGTGCCGACGAGCAGAAGCTCCTCACCCGCGACACCACTGATGACAAGATGCGGTACATCGCCACCAGGGCGGAAGAGGCGGCGGCGGCCGCCGCCGCGGGTGAGTTTGGTTTTACGCTGGAGGAGGCAGAGGCGGCCGAGGCGGCAAGCCTTGCCGACCGGGAGGACCTTGCCGGGGAGTTCGTTGGCGAGGGGGAGCCCAAAGCCGAAACGAGCGAGTCTGCCGGGGGCGTAAGTGGCCAGCCATCTTCGAGCAACTTGCCGCAGACGGGGGCCTCGGTGCAGCCCCCAGCTCAACCGAGAAGGCACCTCCGCAAGACTGGAGACACAGCAGGGCGGCGGGCGGGCCAACAGCTGCAGTGCCGCGGGACACGCTCTACCGCGACAAGCACCGTTGCCGCAGGAGCGTCTCATGCCGCGCCGGCAACTGGGGCGGGATCTTCTCGAGCCGCTACTCCTGATCCTGCCGCAGCTCCCGCCAAGCGTCCAAGGGAGCCTACTCCTCCACCTCATCATGCGGAAAGGGTGCCGGACTTCGACCTCTCCGCACTGAGCTCCGACAAGGAGGAAGAAGAAGAGGAGGAGTATGACTTTCTTCTCGTTGTACTTATGTTTCTTTGATTCTTGCTATCTCTTGTCTTGTATCTGATCTGCTTCCCTCTGAACCTTATTCCATTTCAGGACTCTGGCCGTGAGAGCGGCGAAGAGGGCCAAGGTCCCTGTGGTTGTCATCGAGGACGATCCCACAGTGATGGCAGAGGACACGTCCGAGACTACCTTGACGGACCCGGCACCCTCTCCTCGAAGCAGCCCCCAGCGCAGCCCCCAGCGTAAGTACTTGTTCACTTGCTGTAGTGGGGCACGCATGGGTGCCTTTCCTTGTTGATATCTTGATTGTTGACTTGCTTGTGTAGGAGCAGAGTAGGCCCATCAGGAGCAACCAGAAGCCGCTCCGGAGGTGCAATCTGCTTCAACTACGCCGCCGAGGGGTGATTCTCTGACAAGGGAGCGCTCCCCGGCAAGGGAGAGGTCCCCGGCAAGGGAGAGGTCCCCGGCAAGGGGTGGAACCAGCGAGCCTTCGGTGATGGAGCCCATGGTCACAGAGCCCAGCACAGGTAGCCCTCCTTGTCGGAAATTTTTCCTTGGTTTCTTCTTCTTTTGATATTCTTTTTTGGATATTTGCTTGACTTTTTCTCCCCCTTTTCCTGCCTTCAGATCCTCCCTCCGCGAAGCCAATGGAGACCGAGGCCACCAGCGAGGAGAACTTGCGTGGCGATACTGGCGATGCCGCTCCTACTGAAGAGGGGGCCGGCGCTGATAACCCCGCCAACGAAAAGGCCGCCAAGGCTGCTGGCGCTGGAGCTAGCGAGGGATCCGCGATCGTACTAACGACCCGGAAGCCGCAGGAGCGCAGGGCACTACACCGAATGCCGATCCCTCCGCCGCTGACGCAGCGCCAGGCCCCGAAGAGCCCTAGCCCCGCGCCTACTTGAAGGCCGGCGAAGGTATCTTCATCAGGCTCCCCTGGGCGTCGAGTTCCAGGGCGCCGGTCGAGGGAGAGACTTTCGATGGAGAATTACTCGCCTCCGCTGGGCTGGCAGTGGTTGACGCGCCAAGCAGCAGCAGTGGCAAATCTGGAGAGGAGCAGCTGCTCCGGAAGTTGGTGTCGCTCTACCGCGCCCGACAAGCGAAGCTGGAGTCCCGAGAAGCGCTTGTCGCGCAGGCAGGAATTAACATAGAGAAGCATGCGGAGGAGCTCCAGAGCCACAACCAAGAGGCCCTTTGGTCCATCGCGGAGGAGAGAGCGCAGCTTGTCGAGGTGAAGAAGGCGTTCATCCTTGAGAAGGCTGAAGCCGAGGAGCAGCAGAGGCTTGCCGCTGAAGAGCTGTCCACCCGGGAAGGTGAACTGACACAGCGGAAAGTCAATCTGGACAGCTACGAGGAGGAGCTCGTCGCACGCGAGCAATCACTTGGCGGGGCACTCAAAGAAGCGAAGGACGCTGCCGCAGTTGCCGAGGCCGCCAAGAAGGAATTAGAGGTGAAGATGACACAGCTGGAGGCTGACCTGAAAGGAAAAGATGAGCAGCTTGCCGCGCTCCAGCGCGAACGTGAGAAAGATGCTCTCGCTCATGGCAATCTGCAAGTCCAACTTGCCGACAAGGGCAAGGAACTGAACGCCGCCAAAGATTCAAACGCTGATCTAAAGTTGAAGCTGGACACGCTGACAGAGACACTGGGCGGCGCCAAGAAGCGAGAGGAGGATTTGAAGAAAGAGATCAAGGCCAACGAGGAGTTGTTAACGAGGGCCGCTGAGACTCAAAACACCTTCAGGGCTACGGTGGAGCTCTGGACAGAACACCTCGTCAACATTGCCTCAGTCATCGACGAAGAGCTGGCGGAACTGGACTTGGTGGGCTTCGGGTACTCCTCCGACGAGAACCTCCAGCCCAGCGCCAAGCTTCCTCTTTTCTTCAAGGGGGTGGCGACGGCTCTCCAGCAGCTGCGGGAAAGGATCCCAAAGAAGCTGGCTGACGAGTCGCGCGCAATCTGTGCCAAGGTCTTGGAGAAGGTGTTGGTGAAGATACTCTTCCGCAATCCGGGCCTCGACCTCACCCGCGTCCTCAAGAAGCTGTCGGCGTGTGCTGATCTTGAAGAGCTCAAAGCCATTGTCGCACCCATTGTGGACAAGGTGAATGAAGTCAGGAGGATCGACGGCGAGCGCGTGGATTAGGCCACCCTTCTTCTCCCTTCCTTGTCGCTGTTATTTAAGTTATGAGAACAATTTAGTTAGTGCCGCAACAAGTTACTTTTGTAATATAACTTTATTCTGGGCAATGCTTGCTATGTTATCTTCTTTACTTGATTCCTTTCTTTGTATGTTTTTACCCTATGCTTTTAGGGAACTTGCCGGCGTAGGCACACTTGCCGCGAGTGCTAAGTGCAGAACATCAGTAGCCTGCTGGCGGTGCCGGCCCCGGCAAGAAACCTTGCCGCAACTAGTTGCAGCACACTTAAGTTGTTGAGCGGACTCGAAACAAAGTAAGGGCGCAACTAGCTATGAGGAGGTTCCCCCGCGCACAGGTTTTCCATACAAAGCATGATCGTTCAAGGAAGATAACTTAAAATTTTAAAAAGTGATCATGCTCAGACTTTGGCGACTTAGCTTTTTCTTTTTGTCGTCTGTGCCCCGGCAAGACCAAAACTTCTTTGCACGACGCCTAGTCCACACCATTATCTTCTTATCTTCTCCTCCCCCCCCCCGGTGAACTTGTGGGCGGGGGAACCTTCCTTTTGAGAAAAATAAAGAAGAAAAAATAAAGATATGGAGCCTCAAGGCTCGTTATTGCTTACCGGGGGCAAGTGCTGCACAAAGTGTCAGGTAATAAATGCATAAAATAAAAATGCATAAAACTTGACAAGATGTGCGAGGCACGTGAGCTTTATTTATGCACGGGATCTGCGCCCGGCTTTGTACAAAGGGTTACATGCAACAGCGGCAAGGCTTGTACAAAAGGTGGTTGTCGGAACAGGTTCCGGCAACCGCGCCTTATGGGTAAAACTTATGAAGATGCTCTATGTTCCAGGAATTGCTCACCGGAAAGCCATCTTCGGTCTCAAGGCGGACGGCGCCGGGCCTAGTGACTCGCTTTACCCGATAAGGGCCTTCCCACTTCGGCGTCAACTTGTTGGAATTCTTGGCGGATTGAATGCGCCGAAGGACAAGGTCGCCTTCCTCGAAACTTCTGGCATTAACTTTGCGGCTATGGTAGCGGCGCAAAGCTTGCTGGTAGCGAGCAGCTCGTACAGCAGCCTGAAGACGATCTTCCTCAAGGAGCAGCGCGTCATCTTGCCGCAGCTGCTCTTGCTCAAGCTCATCATAAGCGAGCACTCGAGGTGATCCGTATACGAGTTCTGTGGGGAGAACTGCTTCTGCTCCATAGAATAGAGCAAAAGGTGTCTGGCCAGTGGCTCCATTTGGTGTCGTCCTGATCGACCAAAGAACCACTGGCAGCTCCTCGATCCAATTTCTTCCGCACCTGTGCAGCCTGTCGAAAGTTCTGGTCTTGAGCCCGCGTAGCACTTCAGCGTTCGCCCTCTCCGCTTGACCGTTGCTTCTCGGGTGAGCAACAGAAGCAAAGCAGATCTTGGCGCCAAGATCTTGGACGTACTACATGAAGGTGCGGCTCGTGAATTGTGTGCCGTTGTCGGTTATGATTCTGTTAGGGACTCCGAAGCGGCAAACAATTGACCTGAAGAACTTGACTGCTGACTGTGCTGTCACCTTCCTCACTGCTTCCACCTCCAGCCACTTCGTGAACTTGTCGATCGCCATGTACAAGTACTCGAAGCCCCCGACAGCTCGGGGAAAGGGGCCGAGGATGTCGAGCCCCCAGACCGAAAACGGCCAGGACAAAGGGATTGTTCGGAGAGCTTGAGCTGGTTGATGTATCTGCTTGGAGTGGAACTGGCACGCTTCACACTTGGTTACTTGTGCAGTTGCATCCTCGAGGGCTGTTGGCCAGAAGAAACCTTGCCGGAAAGCCTTGCTGGCAAGTGCTCTTGCGCCAATGTGGTGACCACATATGCCTTCATGTACCTCCGCCAACAGCTCTTGCCCTTCTTCCCGGGAAATGCACTTCAATTTCACTCCGTTGAATCTTCTTCTGTACAGTATGTCATCAACAAACTGGTACATACTTGATTGCCGGGCTACTCTCTCGGCTTCTTCTTGCTCATCGGGAAGTTCTCCTGTTTGAAGGAAACGGACGATCAGCTGTGCCCATGCCGGAGCTTGTGGCTCGACGACAAGGACTAAAGGCGCAAATGCTGCTGCGGGAACATCTGCTTCCACGGCAAGAATCTGCGATTCAGCCGGAGCTTGATATTCCCCGGCAAGCTTGCCGGAGAAAAACTTGTCGGGAGCGTCTGCTTCAATGAAACAAACTCTAGGGCTTGTCGGAGCAGACTGCTCCTCAGCATTCTTTGTGTTGATCTTGGGGACCTTCTTGACGGCGGCTCCAGGGAGCTCAGCCGGAAAGTAGTCACCAGAAATCAACTTTCTCTTCTTGCTCTGTCCAGTTGATGGTGTTACAGATGGCTGAGTCAGCTTGAGCACAAAGATCCCTGGTTCCATAGGCAACTTGAGTGCAGCACATTTCGATAGGCCGTCGGCAACATTGTTCTGGGCTCTTGGAACATGTTCCATCTGCAGGCCTTCAAAATGCTCTTCCAACCTCCTCACTTCATCAATGTAGGCTTCCATCAACGGACTCTGATAATCTTTGTTAACTTGGCGGACGACAAGCTGCGAGTCACCCCTGACAATAAGCTTCTTGATCCCAAGATCTGCCGCGATCCTGAGTCCGACAAGCAAGCCTTCATACTCTGCAGTATTGTTTGTCGCTTGTTCCTTGGGAAAATGCATCTGGACCATGTACTTGAGGTGTTCTCCGGTGGGTGCGACAAGTAGTACGCCCGCACCGGCACCTTGCAACGAGAAGGCACCATCAAAGTACATGACCCATTCCTTGTTTGCTTCCTTGACGGGGATGCTCGTCTCCGGAGTTTCTTCATCAGGTGTTGGCGTCCATTCTGCTATGAATTCTGCCAATGCTCGGCTCTGGATAGTTGAGGTACTCTCGAACTTGAGGCCAAAGCTTGACAATTCCAGTGCCCACTCGACAATCCTGCCTGTTGCTTCTGGATTCTGCAATATCCTCTTCAACGGAAAGCGAGTGACAACTGTGATCTCATGTGCTTGAAAGTAATGGCGCAGCTTCCTCAAGGCCATCAGAAGGCCGAAAAGCAATTTATGCACACCAGAGTATCTTGACCTAGCCCCCTGCAGAAGGGAACTGGCAAAATAAACTGGGCGCTACACCATCTTCTTCTGTTTCTCTTCCTGTGGCTGCACAGATTTATCCTTGTCAGGACCAGAACTTGTCGGGGAAGCCCCCTGCTTGTCGCTGGATGTACTTGTCGCGGCCGCTGGCTCATCATCTGCCTCCCTTTCCACTACTAACGCAACACTAACCACTTGATTGGTTGCCTCTAGGTATAACAGCAACTTCTCTTGTGGCTTAGGTGCGACAAGTATTGGAGTGGAGGACAGATATCTTTTCAAGTCCTGCAGCGCAGCCTCTGCTTCCGGAGTCCATTTCATTGGACCTGCCTTTTTCAAAATTTTGAAAAATGGCAGGGCGCGCTCAGCAGACTTAGAAATGAACCTACTGAGAGCAGCAACGCAGCCGGCAAGCCTTCGCACATCCTTGACGCGCTTCGGTGCTTCGATCTGCTCAATGGCCTTGATCTTGTCGGGATTGGCTTCGATCCCCCGCTGAGACACAAAGAAACCGAGAAGCTTGCCGGAGGGAACTCCAAACACGCACTTCTCGGGGTTCAACTTGAGGTTGATCCTGCGAAGGTTTGCAAAGGTCTCGTCCAAATCATGGACCAGAGTTGCTCTGTCTTTGCTCTTGACCACTATGTCATCCATGTAAGCTTCTACATTTCTATGCAACTGTGGCTCAAAAGCATGACTGACTACCCTCATTCTTTAGTCTGAAAGGCATCCATACAAAGAAGTAGGTGCCACATGGAGTAATGAATGCAGTTTTCTCTTCATCCTCTTCTGCCATGAAGATCTGCTGATACCCCGAGTATGCATCAAGAAATGAAAGCAAATCACATCCTGCCGTGGAGTCGACAATCTGGTCAATGCGCGGCAAGGGAAATGGATCTTTGGGACAAGCTTTATTAACATCACTGAAGTCAATACAAAGCCTCCACTTCCCATTCGCCTTACGCACGACTACAGGATTGGCCAACCACGTAGGATGGAGCACTCCTCTAACAAGGCCTGCTGCTTCCAACTTCTTGATCTCTTCTGCAATGAATTCTTGACGCTCCACTGCTTGTTTCCTAACTCTCTGCTTGACGGGCCGCGCGTGAGGGCAGAAGGCAAGGTGGTGCTCAATTACTTTCCTGGGAACACCGGGGATGTCAGATGGTTGCCATGCAAACACATCAACATTCGCCCGCAGGAAAGCAACGAGCGCGCTTTCCTATTTAGGGTCAAGCGTGGCACTGATGGTGAAGGTACCACCAGTGCCGTCCTCCTTGGCGGCCACTTTCTTGGTCTCTGGTGAAGCTGTCCTTGCCTTCTTGCACTTGCTGGTGGAGCTCGATGGTGCGTCCTCGACGATAGTGCAGCACTTCGAAGAGGTGCGCTTGCCGGAGTGGGCATCAGAGCTGCTCTTGCCAGACTTGGTCTTCTTCTTCCCCCCGGGAGCTTCAGCGGCAAGTGTCTTCCGATCTGCTGCGGCTGCTGCTTCCCGGTAGATCTTGTCGGTGCAGATAAGGGCATCTTTCTTTTCTCCATGGATAGAAATGACACTTATCGGAGCGGGCATCTTGAGCACGCTGTAGGCATAGTGAGAGGCTGCCATGAACTTGGCGAGCGCTGGACGGCCAAGTATCCCATTGTAGGGCAATGGGAAATCAGCAACATCAAAGGTGACCTTCTCTGTCCTGAAGTTCAGCTCGCTGCCAAATCTCACTGGCAGTGTGATCTTCCCCTTCGGCTTGCTCCTTCCTGGATTGATTCCTTGAAAGGTACCAGTTTCTTCGAGCTCGCTGTCGCAGATCTGGAGCTTCTTGAGCACCGCGGAGGAGATCAGATTCAAGCCGGCCCCACCGTCAACCAGCATCTTTGTGACCTTGAGGTTGCGGATAGTTGGTGACACCAACATCGGCAAGCACCCGACCGCAGTTATGCGATCAGGGTGATCCTCAACATCAAAGATGATGGGCGTGCTGGACCACTTCAAAGGCTTGCGTGACTCAACTGATGGTTCTGCTGCATTAACTTCACGCACCCACTGTTTGAGCTGGCGGTGCGAAGTATGCAGAGAAGCACCGCCATCGACGCACAAAACCTCCGTTGCCTTCTGAAACTCCTGCTCATCGGCCTCATCTTCATCCATCTCTTCATCTTCATCTTCGTCTTCATCCTTGTCGCGGCCGCGGGGAGGCCTGTCTCCTTGCCGCTGCTTGGCCTTGCCGCGGCGCCCTCCCCGGCCGGGACGCTTCTTGCCGGATCCTCCACCACCTTCTTGGGCCTTCTCCTTGTCGCGACGCTCGTATTCAGCTTTCTGTAGCTCAACAAGCTGCTCAACCTTCTTACAAGTCTGGAGATCATGGCCCTTGGTGCGGTGGATCTTGCAGTACTGCTTGCCGGAGCCGTCCTGCTTGTCGGCGGCCACCACAGCCACGCCGGAGTCACCAGCTTTGGCCTTCTCGGCGCCACCTCCGTTGCCGGACTGCTCGACAACTAGCACATCTTTAGCTTTCCTTCTTCTGTTATTCCGCCTCCGGTTCTTCTTTGCCGGGGCGGCATCTTCACTGTCAGATCCTTCTGCTCCTGCGTTCTCTCCGGGGAGTTTCCTCCCCACCTCAGCGCGTGCGCATTTGTCGGCCAGAGCATATAGCTCGCTGACATCTCTGATTTTGCACATTGCCATCTCCTCCCTCATCCTGCGGTTACACACGTTTTGATGGAACGCGCTGATAACCGCGGCAGGGTGGACGTCTGGGATGTTGCACTGCACTTGGCTGAATCTTTGAATGTACTTGCGCAGGGGTTCTCCTTCTTTCTGGGCGAGCAGATGAAGATCGCTCTCCTGGCCATGGGGCTTGTGGCCACCTGTGAAGGCGCCGACAAACTGATGGCACAGATCTGCCCATGAAGAGATGGAGTTGTCCGGCAAGTGCATGAGCCACGATCTGACGTTGGGCTTGAGCACCAGCGGTAAGTAGTTGGCGAGGATCTTCTCGTCGCGTCCCCCGGCAGCCTGCACCGCGATGGTGTAGACGCTGAGGAACTCTGACGGATGTATCCTGCCATCGTACTTCTCGGGTACATCTGGCTTGAAATTTTTGGTACTGGGCCACTGGACCTGCCGCAGCTCACGAGTGAACGCAGGGCAACCTACCGCGTACGGCAAGTCGCCTGGTTCCCCTGACGCATGCATATCAACAGCGGGCCCAGCGCGCTGGTCTGACTGATGCCGCGCTTCTCTTCGACGCTCGATGCGAGTACGAGCGTCTTCTTGTCGTCGTTCTTGGAGAACTTGACGCTGATCGCGACGAGCTCGCGGGTCCGACGACGCGGTGGTGTCGGTGTCGAGGTTATACCGGCGAGTCGGCGATCTTGGCCTTCGGGGCGGGGAATGCACGGTGGTGGCACCCCCAGCGGTCTTGTCGCCGCCGGCTTGCGCCTGGGCGTCTTGCCGGGGTTTCGACGTGCTCGGCTGCCGGGGCTTGTCGCCGTTGGCGAAGCCGGTGAGGCTCTGAATGGTGGCCCTCGAATCGTCGATCTTGTCTGGCGCTAGAGGATAATCTAGAAGCAGTTGGGCTCGGGCCAACGCTTCCTCTGGAGTCTTGGGCGGCGGTGGCGAACGGCGCGAGGAACGGGATATGCTCAAACTTCTAACAGTGTTAGAAGGAGCAACATCTCCTCCAGGCGACCGTACTGTGCTCGTGCCAACATGTTGACGCGCATGTTGGCCTTGAGCGTCCCGCGATCCACCAGCTTGGCCTTGTTCCAACGCGAGTACGGTTCTAGGAGCACCATGGCGCTGTCGATTCTGCACATCCTGGGAGGGGTGTGGTGTATGTACAGACGCCGAAGCTTGCGGGGCCTTGTCCTTGGACCTGGTGACGATGTGAGTCCCCCTGTCGGCGCCCGCTCCTCCGCCGGTGTCTACCCCACCGCCCGCTTGCTCCGGTGGCGGTGGGATCGACGCGGACGGACTAACCACCTCTGAAGTCTTCTTCTTCGGTGGCATGTCGATGAAGGTGTTGATGTAGCGCGCGCGTACACCGGATCAGGTTCGCACAACCTTGACGCCCCCCCTACCTGGCACGCCAAAGATGTCGTGGGAAACGAACACCTATGGGGCAGGGCCCCTTTCGGTCCGGCAAGGGAGCGGAGGGCGCACGAAGAGCAGATCGAGGCGAAGCACGCGAGGGATTTTACCCAGCTTCGGAGCTCTCCGGAGAGATAAAACTCCTACTGCTGCTTTGTGGTGGTATTATGTTTTTGCTCAAGAGCGTGAGCGTTTTGTGTTTTCGAAGGAGTCGAACCCCTTCTACGTTGCGCATGGGCCTCCTTTTATAGGCTAAAGGGGTCACCGACAGGTGGCAACACAAACAGGGGTATAAAAGTAAAAAGAGGGGTTGGTACAACCGCTATCTACAGTGCCCCCTACCTAACTCTGACGGTAGGGGACAAGGGCATTTAATGCCCGTCTGGTCGCCCAAACAGTGCAGAGAAGCGACCATTAGGGACGCTACCGCCTGCCACGATGGCCTTCTCGTCATCTCTACTTGCCACCTCGCACCGCTTGGCTGCACAGCTCCCCGCCACGTGTGCCTGGAACGATCCTGTGGCGACACGTCGTCGGATGCGCTGGAGTGTGGGCGCAGAGTGGTGGCTTCGCCGCGGCAAGCGCCTTGCCGCGGTCGTTGTCTTGCCGCACCCGAAAGCTTGTCGCTCGCCGGGTCTTGCCGGGACGCGCGGCGCGTCGCGACAAGTTTCTTCGCAGAGTCTTGGTTGTCCTTCCCGGCAAGTTCCTCTTGCCGGGACCTTGCCCTTCCCAGCAAGCTCCTCTTGCCGGAGTCTTGTCTTCTCAGTCAAAACACTTTGTTCTTGAATGGCACAAATATGAGCTGCGGAGGATCTTGGCGGATGCCCGGCAAGCCCTGCCACTGGGTGCTGCGACTGCCTGTGCACAAGTTCGGGATACTAAGGTACCCCTACTTTAGTACACCGACAACTCTTCACTTGGAGATGGACTGGCTCCAGGTCAGGCTTCTGGCAGGGCGTGCCCGGTCGCCTCAAGGGCGCCAGCCCCCAGCCCCTTGCCCGGAGGGGGAGTGCTGATCCGTGCCCCCCGGCGCTCGCTTGGGGCGGATGATGGTGTGGAAGACGTACTCGAGCACGCCCGGGAGCGTCACGCTCTTCGCCAAGGGTTTCTCCGGAGGGCGGCTGATGCGGTGAGCCTGCTTGGTGAAGAGCTTGCTGATGAGGACACGGGCCTTGAGGCCGAGGGCCTGTGCCTGGTTGTAGAGAGGCGCGAGCTGGAAGCGCCTGTCGCCCTCCCGCACCGTCAGCGCGATCTCGATGATAAGCAGGCCAAGGTGTCGCTGGCGGCCTCTCGGGAGGTCCGTTCTCAGGCCGTCGAAGAAGCCCGGGAAGCTGACCGGCGGCGAGAGGCCACGGAGGAGCTGGCGCGGGAACTCCTTGCCCGGTGCCACTCACTGGAGGAGCAGGTGGAGCTGCGCGAGGCTGCTGTCGCATCGATGAAGGTGGCTTCCGGCGACCCAGCGGAGCTCCAGAAGCATGAGGAGGCACTGACGATGGAAGCCGCCGAACGTGCATGCGAGTATGAGCGCCTGGAGACAAGGGAGCGCTTGGTGACATGGGCGGAGGACGATGTCGCTGCGCAGGAAACCCGTGTCTTGGAGGAGGTCGGACATCGGGTGGCGACGGCGCGCCTGAACCTCGAGCGCGAGTTCGATGAGAGGCTGGAGTTGATCCGGACCGAGGCCGAAGGTAGGACCACCGTTCTGAGGACCATGCTGGAGGAAGCAACGCGACGAGTTGATGCCTTGCGGGCCGCACTTGAGGTGGCGCAAGGGGAGTCAACTACTTCCCACGCCGAGGCGCTTCTTCTTCGCCAATGGGTGGACGAGGCTGAGGCCGTCGCGCGCCAGAATGCAGACAAGATACGTCAACGGCGGCTTCTGGAATATGAGCACGCCCCCATGCTCACCACGCTTCGAGAGAGAGCCGACACGGCCTTGGGTAACATCTGCGAGGCGGCCGTTGGCGAGCTGCACGCCGTTAACTACGCCGGCAACCTTCAGTTCTTCACCGACATCGTGACGCAGCTGGAGGCGCGGTCGGTCAGGGCCAACAGGTTGGTGGAGGAGAGGAGCCGAGCCTGCTCGGGCGCGCCTTTTCCCGCGTCTTCAGCCATCTCCGGAACATGGATCCTCACTTCAACTTCGACGCCGCCATCACCCCAGTCGCCCAGGCCGTCCGGGACGACCTGGCGTACTGGGTGGAAGACAACGTCGACGCTCTAATCAGGGCCTTCGCTTCTGATAACGATGACGCGATCGTGGCCGCTGGTGAGGGCGGCGTGGTGAATGGCCCTGACGCCGCCGCTGACAACGCAGAGGGAGATGGTGAGGCCAGTGACGCCAACGACAGTTCGGGCGGTGTTCCTGAGGATGCATTGGGGGATTTATCCAACTGACAGCGCATTGCTCCTGTTTCCTTACCCTGCATGAATAGAACTCAGGCTTTTGTCCTGATGGTTGTCAGAGCATTTTTGGGAGGGGGTGCCCCTCATGTAAAACCAATGTTCAGCGTACTAGTTAATGCTACATCACCCATATGCCCGTGCCAAGTGGTTGGCTAGGCACTACTAGAAAAAGGGCTATAGATGGGATTGACATTAATGGCGCACCAGACAGGTGGTGCGCCATTAGTATATACTAATGGCGCACCGCCTCCTGATGCGCCATTAGTGTTGAAACTACTAATGGTGCACCCTGCCCACGGTGCGCCATTAGTATCAAATTTTTTTTTGAACTAGTGCGCCTGTCCAAACATACTAATGGCGCATCAACAGGGAGTGCGCCATTACTAGTTGTAACTAGTAATGGCGCACCAGCCAGAAAGTGCGCCACTAATGTTATTTTTTTTATTATTTTTTTATACCTTTGTTTTGCTAAACTACTAATGGCGCACTCTCACGAGGTGCGCCATTACTAGTTTAAACTAGTAATGGCGCACCCTGCCAGAGTGCGCCATTAGTATGTTTTTTTTTTGCAAAACTACTAATGGGGCAGCACCAGGGGGTGCGCCATTAGTAACCTGGATTACTAATGGTGCATTTGTTGCTGGTGCGCCATTAGTAAGTGGGCAGCAAAAAGATATTTTGGACGGCCTCTCCTCCCACACTCACTTTCTCCCCACTTCATTCTCTCCACCGCCTCCTCCTTGTCTCGGGTGCCTCCTCTTTTTCACCTCATTTCCACCATAGATTCATTCAAATTAAGTGGTTAAGTTACCTAGCTAGATCTATGTATGTTCGTGGTGTTGCATATGTTTGTGGTGTTGCATATGTGTTTGTGTTTGGAGGTGTACCGGTATTTGAAATGCGATAGTTGCCAATATTTTGCCGGAATGTTGATTCATTTCCGTTTCGGCGAGAATTTTGGCATTAAGCATTCTTTTTGGTCCTATTTTTAGGGAAAGTCATGCCAAATTTTTTCTTGGTTCTAAAATATCGTTTTGCTCTACCCCGCAGGCGACCATGGTCCGAACGATGACCGAAGGCATCGTGAATAGGTTTTTGAGGTCCGCGAAGGCCGAGATGCTTCAAAAGAACAAGACGGAGATAAGATGTCCGTGTCGAAGATGCAAGCTGAATAGCCTTATTGCGGACCCGGATTCCGGGCAGGTGCGGGACCACCTGCTCTTGCGTGGTTTCATGGATGGCTATCGGTGGCAAGGTGATGAAGATGACTACGAAGTCGTCCATGGGGGCCGGGCAAGAAATGAGGAAGGGCACCAAGACAACCACCGCGGCTCGGGCGGGCGAGAAGACGAAGAATCCCCAGGAGATGATCACGACGATGATGCTGTACACAGTCATCATGTAGAAGATGCAGGACATGATGATGTTGCCGGCGGAGCAGACGACGCTGGACCATCGATGGGCTGGGTGCAGGAACCTCATATTCAAGAGTTGCTTCTCAAGCAGACGGATAACGCAAGAGCTGCCGCCCGAGAGAAAGCCAAGATGGATCAACTTGAGTTAGACGCGGTTACTCCATTGTATTAAGGATGCAGGCCCGAGGATACCCACCTGAAAGTAATGCTCATGGTTCTGGAGATGACGGTAAAACACAAAATGACCGACGCATGCTTCGACGAGAACATGTCATTCTGGCACGAACGTCTTCCCAAGGGGAACAAGTGCCCGACCAGTTTGGAGGAGGCGAAGAAAATCGTGTGTCCTCTGGATTTACCGCACGTGAAATACCATGTGTGCATGAACAATTGCATCATTTATCGGGACGAGCACGCGGAGTCTACCGTATGTCCGGTGTGCGGTGTCACTCGATACAAGAAGAGGAAGAAAGCTCCTCGAAAAGTGGTGTGGTACTTTCCGATCACTCCTTGTTTGCAGCGGTATTTCACGGACCCTAAGGTAGCAAAGCTCCTGCGTTGGCACGCGGATAGGGAGGAGAAGAAGCGAGAAGATGACGCAAATGATCCGGAGATAGATAAAAAAGACAAGATGCTGAGTCACCCTAAGGATGCGAGCCAGTGGCAAGCGTTGAACTTCGAATACCCAGAATTTGGGAACGATCCAAGGAACATCGTGCTGGGCGTGAGCACCGATGGAGTCAATCCGTTTGGCAGCCAGAGAATCACACATAGCACCTGGCCTGTGTTTGTGTGGATGTACAACCTTCCCCCCTGGTTGTGCATGAAGAGGAAGTACATTCACATGAGTATGCTAATTGAAGGGCCGAAACAACCAGGGAACGACATCAATCTGTATCTGGGGCTGCTGAAAGAGGAGCTTGACACGCTGTGGAAAACGCCAGCCAATACGTGGGACGCCGCAGAGAAAGAATATTTCCCTATGAGAGCCGCACTGCTCACGACGGTGCACGACTATCGCGGTTACGGATACCTTGCGGGGCAGGTAGTCCATGGATTTTCTGGATGCGTAAGGTACATGGATGACACAACGTATCACCAGCTAGATAGAGATCTCGGGTCTTTGAAAACCGTGTTCATGGGACATCGAAGGTGGCTTCGCGATGATGACCCGTGGAGGAAACGCAAGGATCTGTTCGATGGTGAAACCGAACCCCGAAAACGCCCGTGTACGAGGAGCGGCGTGGAAATAGACAAGCTGTTGAAAAATTGGAAAGACTGCCCACTGCCGGGAAAGAAGCAAAAGGCGCCAGAGCCGGGAAAGAAGCGAAAGGCGCCAGAGCCGCTGCTGAAGGTATGGAAAACGAGGTCTCTTTTCTGGGACTTGCCGTACTGGAAGATCCACCGTGTGCCTCACAGCCTTGATGTCATGCATATCACGAAGAACGTGTGCGAGAGTCTGCTTGGTACCCTGCTCAACATGCCAGAGAGGACCAAAGATGGGCCGAAAGCAAGGGCAGACTTGAAATCAATGGGCATCAGGCAGGAGCTTCACGCTATATATGATGATGATGATGATGATGAGGCGACGCAGGACACAAAAACTCGTCGCAAAGGCAAAAAGGCCAAGAAGACCGGAAATGACTACCCTCCTGCGTGCTTCACTCTAAGTCAGGAGGAGATCGAGCAGTTTTTCACCTGCCTCCTAGGAGTAAAACTTCCTTACGGTTACGCGGGGAAGATAAGCAGATACCTAGACCCAGCGAAGCAGAAGTTCAGCGGGATGAAGTCTCACGACTGTCACGTGCTGATGACGCAGATACTTCCAGTTGCAATCCGTGGGATCATGGACACGCACGTCCGTGAAATGCTATTTGGCCTATGCAACTTCTTCGACGTCATCTCTCGGAAGTCGATTGGCGTGAGGCAACTCAGAAGGCTACAGGAAGAGATCATGGTGATACTATGCGAGCTTGAGATGTACTTCCCGCACGCATTCTTCGACGTTATGGTGCATCTGCTGGTCCATATAGTGGAGGATATCATCCAACTCGGGTTGACGTTCCTGCACAGCATGATGCCGTTCGAAAGGATGAATGGTGTCATCAAAGGATACGTTCGCAACATGTCACGTCCAGAAGGAAGCATAGCCAGGGGCTTTCTGACCGAAGAGTGCATCTCCTACTGCACAAATTATCTAGGCATCGAGAACCCCGTTGGTCTGCCCGTCAACAGGCACCTCGGCAGGCTCGCTGGATGGGGTCACCGTGAGGGTCGCCGCGAAATGCATGTCGACTTCGAGGGTCGACTCGCCGACTTTGAAAGAGCAAACCTAGTCGCGCTACAACACATAGACGTGGTCGATCCTTGGGTGGTAGAGCACAAAACATTTATTAAGAAGACGTACAATGACCGAGGCCAACAGAGGACGGACAGAGATATACTCAAAGAGCACAACTCATGTTTCACGCGTTGGTTCAAGCAGAAGCTTCTGTCGTACCCTTTACATGAGGATTCTTCCGCGGAAGAACAACTCATATTCGCCTTGTCACTGGGCGCTGAGCACAACCTGATGACCTATGAGGCGTACAATATCAATGGCTACACATTCTACACCGAGGCCAAGGACATGAAGAGCGATGGTTATCAGAACTCCGGGGTAACGATGGAATCCTACACCGGTAACGACAAGGACAGATACTACGGAAGGATCGAGGAGATCTGGGAGCTGAGCTACGCTGGAGAGAAGGTCCCGATGTTCCATGTCAGATGGGCCAAGAACGTCATAAAAGAAGACCAGTATTTCACCACCATGGTTATACCCGAAGCCAAATCCAAGACCGCGGGCGCAAACGTCACCGCGAAAAATGAGCCATGGGTACTGGCTTCCCAAGTGGACCAATGCTTCTTCATTACCGACCCGCCAAAGCCCAGTCGTGTTGTCGTGAGGAGAGGCAAAAGGAAGATATTCGGAATGGATGGAGTAGCCAATGAGCAAGACTTCGACAAGTACGGCGACCCGAGGATCGAACATGACGATGATGATGAAGTAGCAGCATACACCACAAGAAGAAGCAGGACCACCCTACCTAAAGGACGTCCGTTCCACAGAAGAACTCCATTTGCGAAAAAGAAGGGCAAGAAGATTGTGAACAGATAGCTAGCTAAGATTGATTGTATTTAAATCGTAGCCTTCATTTCTCGATTGTATTTCATGGGTACTTTTTGAACTATCATGAATATTTTTAAATTTCATGGACACTCGATCTCGATCCCCCTCCATCTCGATCGCTATCCCACCTCGCCAGATCCGGTCCCCCTCGCCGCCGAGCACCCCCCAGTCCACCGGCCGCCGCCGCCGACCCCCCGCACCCTCGATTCCCCTACTAAACCGCCGCCGCCGACCCCCCACACCCCGAGCACCCTCCCCCGCTCCACCGGCATTACTGTTTGATGATATTTTTTAAAAAATTATTACCGTCTTATAAAAAAATATTACTGTTATGATTTAAACAAGTTTGAACATATTTAAACACAAATAAGTATCAAATATCCCACCTCGCCAGATCCGGTCCCCCTCGCCGCCGAGCACCCCCCAGTCCACCGGTCGCCGCCGCCGACCCCCCGCACCCTCGATTCCCCTACTCAACCGCCGCCGCCGACCCCCCGCTCCACCGGCATTACTGTTTGATGATATTATCGAGTATCACATCGTCCCTATTCACCGTGGAGCGCAGCAGAGAGACTTCCTCGGCTGCTAGGGCTTCGGATAGTGCCTCAAGGGCCAGTGCGGCTGTCTTGTTTTCGGCGCGGAATGCTATGTCCGGGTCACTAGCAAGAGTGATGATTCCATTGGGCCCGGGCATTTTGAGCTTCATGTACCCGTAATAGGGTATAGCTTGGAAAATTGTGAATGCCTCTCGTCCTAATAGAGCGTGATATCCGCTGCTGAACGGGGCCACTTGGAACGTGACCTCCTCGGACCTGTAATTATCCGGCATGCCGAACACCACATCCAGTGTGATTTTTCTAGTACAGCATGCTTCTCGACTGGGGATTATTCCTCTAAAGGTTGTGCTGCTTCGCTCAATGCGGCTCCAGTCTATTTCCATTTTTCGGAGGGTTTCCTCGTAAATGAGGTTCAGTCCCCTGCCAGCCTCCATGAGTACCTTGGTAAGGCGAAAGCCTTCCACTATTGGACTGAGGACCAATGCAGCTGGTGCTCGGGCTGTTCGGAATTTAGGTTCGTCACTGGCATTAAAGGTAATAGCCGTGTCACTCCATGGGTTTATTGTTGCTACTTGGTAGACTTCGGCAAGGCTGCGGAGTGTTCGTTTCCGCATATTATTTGATGCGAAAGTCTCGAAGACTGTTAATACCGTACTAGTATCCTTGGGCTGGTGCTTTGGAGTTAGAAGCTCTTCGCCACTTTTGGCCACCTGTCGTAGTATCCAACGTGCTCTAAGGCTATGAGTTGGAGTGGCGCCCTCTGTACTATGAATTTTGCAGGGTCCATTGAGCCGTCCTTCCAATACAGTTCCATGCCCTATAGAGGGTTTTTGCTTTTTGGTGTTTAACCCAGGTGCCTGGCGATAATGCACCCTTTTATTTCGTACTGGGGTTGTATTCAGGGCTGGATTGTCCCAAAATTTTATTTCGGTTTTCCAGGCGCTTTCCATCGCACAGTACTTTCGTACTATGGACGCCAAGTCAGCGAAACGTGTAATTTCACGATGACTTACGGCGTTAAGGATTCCCTTGTCCGTGCAATTATTGGAGAAGAATGAAATTGCGTCCTCCTCGCGGCAGTCCTTTATCAGGTTCATAACCAGGAGGAATCTAGCCCAGTAATGGTGTACTGTTTCTGCGGGCTCTTGCCGGATTTGGGATAGATCGCTTATGTTTGGGCGGGCGGGCAGGATTAAATTCGGAACCCCGTCCAATCTAAGACTCAGGGGCCAAGAAGTTTCCGAATTTGGAAGCTTGGGTTCTTGGATGTTGTCCAATGAATCTAGCCTGCTGCCTGACTTTAGGTTCAGGGCTTGAGTGACGTCCTCCCCTCCGCGGGAACCCGGCATGGAGGGATCGGGAATCCGGACATAGCTAGTCCTTAAAATAGAGGAAGGGTCGCCGTATTGTTCCTCAACCACAGCAGCATGGTGGGTAACCTGGGGAGAGTTGATCTCTCTCAAATCGGGTTTAGGCCCAATCTGATCATAGTCTGTAGCGACTCCCAGGGCGGCAATGCGATCCAAGAGCTCGTTTAAGGAAGAGAGCTCCATCGGATCTAACTGCTCGGCGAGTTCTGAGATAACGTGAAGATTTCTTTCGATGACCCGAGAAGTCATCGTCGGTGCGGCGGCTGGACAGGCGGTCATAAGGAAACCGCCTAGCCGGAGAGTTTGGTCGATAGCCAAAGCTCCTTTAGCAATAGTGCCGTCTTTAAAGACGGGATGAGGCATCCTTCCTGATGGTGACGGCATAGAGGAACTCTCAATGAAAGCACCAATGTCGGTGTCAAAACCGGCGGATCTCGGGTAGGGGGTCCCGAACTGTGCATCTAGGCGGATGGTAACAGGAGACAAGGGACATGATGTTTTTACCCAAGTTCGGGCCCTCTCGATGGAGGTAAAACCCTACTCTTGCTTGATTGATATTGATGATATGGGTAGTACAAGAGTAGATCTACCACGAGATCAAAGAGGCTGAACCCTAGAAGCTAGCCTATGGTATGATTGTTGTTCGTCCTACGGACTAAAACCCTCCAGTTTATATAGGCACCGAAGAGGGTTAGGGTTACACAGAGTCGGTTACAATGGTAGGAGATCTACATATCCGTATCGCCAAGCTTGCCTTCCACGCCATGGAAAATCCCATCTGGACCCGGGACGAAGTCTTCAATCTTGTATCTTCATAGTCCAGGAGTCCGGCCAAACGTGATAGTTCGGCTATCCAGACACCCCCTAATCCGGGACTCCCTCAAGGACAAAGACACAAGAGATCTACCAAGAAATGTACAAGTACCCGAAGTGGACTTTCTATCAACCTTGTCTCCAGCATAGTCCGAATCAGAGTAGCCAACAAGATCGAAAGAAGACCTCTTAGGATACCAAATACCAAAATTTGGTGTATGTATTAAGTATCTCATGGCCTTAATATGACATTCTTTAGGGGCCGCTTGATATAGTGCACACATGCACACACTTAGCATAATATTGGTACGAGAGGCACATAGATATAATAATGAACCAATCATAGAGCGGTAACTTTTTGATCAATGGGTTCACTGTCTTTAGTCAAGTCAAGATGTCCACTAGTAGGCATGGGTGTCCTCATACCTTTGCATTCTTGCATATTGAACTTCTTGAACAAGTCCTTGGTGTACTTCGTTTGAGAGACAAAGGTACCTTCCTTAGTTTTCTTGATTTGCAAACCAAGAAAGAACTTGAGTTCACTCATAATAGACATCTCAAACTTCTCCGACATAAGCATTGCAAACTTCTCACTAAAATGAGGGTTAGTTGATCCAAATATAATATCATCAACATAAATTTGGCACACAAATAATTCTCCATTAACCCTTTTAGTGAAAAGAGTAGAATCAATTTTTTCCAATCTCAAACCCTTTTTCAATAAGGAACTTGGTCAAGCATTTATACCATGCTCTAAGAGCTTGTTTAAGACCATAAAGAGCTTTGTGAAGTTTGTAAACATGATTGGGTTTCTTAGGATTAACAAAGCCGGGAGGTTGTCTAACATTAACTTCCTCCTCAATTTCACCATTTAGAAAAGCACTTTTAGTGTCCATTTTGTATAAAGTGATATCATGGTGATTAGCATAGGCAAGTAAGATGTGAATGGACTCAAGTCTAGCAACGGGGGCATATGTCTCACCATAATCCATACCTTTGACTTGAGTGTAGCCTTGGGCGATGAGACATGCTTTGTTGCGAACTACTTGTCCATCTTCATCTTGCTTGTTGCGAAACACCCATTTGGTACCGATGACGTTGTGCTTGTTGTCGGGCTTCTCGACCAATGTCCACACTTGGTTTATCTCAAAGTCGTGTAGTTCTTCATGCATGGCATTTATCCAATCCGTATATTCCAATGCTTCTTCAACCTTCATGGTTTCAATGCTAGAGATGAATGAATAATGTTCACAAAAATTAGCCAAACGAGATTTGGAGCGAGTGATTCTCCCGGTTTGGATATCGTTGTAGATTTTCTAGACAGGATGGTCTCTTGCGAATCTTGCTCGAACTCGTGAGAGCTTTTGTTTTGGTTGGGGTGGAACATCTTCTTCATCATCTCGTTCTTCTTCTTGGCCTTCTTCATTGTTGACGTTGTTGTTCTCTTGTCGTGGTGGAGAAGGAGGTTGATACGGTTCATCTTGGTGTGCTTCCTCGTTTTCTTCATCTTGGTGTGTCCCACTTGTGGATGCTTCCATATCAACTCTTGGTTCACCTTCTCATGAGGTAGAAGCTTCCACTTGGACGGATGAGGTACTCTCCTTCACCTCCGTTGGATGGACCTTGACAATAGACAAGTCTTGCATTGCTTCCGAAGGGTCTTTATCTCCTACATCAATTGGGAATTGCTCTACTTGCGAGCCTTTAGATTCATCAAACTTCACATCTACCGTCTCTTCAACCTTTCAGGTGAAATTGTTGTAGACACGGTAAGTGTGAGAGTTTGAGCCATAACCAAGTAGGAAACGTTTATGAGATTTGGGAGCAAATTTATAACGAAGATGCTTATCAAGAATGTAGCACTTTGAGCCGAATACTCGAAAGTATCCAACTTGGGGTTTGTTACCGGTGAGTAGATCGTATGCCGTCTTGCCGAGTAGCTTGTGAAGATACATGCAATTTGTCGCATGACAAGCTGTCTCAACCGCTTCCGCCCAAAAGTGCTTTGGTGTCTTGTACTCATCAAGCATCGTTCTTGCCATTTCGGTGAGCATCCGGTTCTTCCTCTCAACAACTCCATTTTATTGAGGTGTGTACGTAGCCGAGAACTCATGTCAAATTCCTTCTTCGTCAAGAAAGGTGTCCACATTGGCGTTCATGAACTTCATTCCCTTGTTGCTGCGAACCTTCTTGATCTTCACTTCAAATTGATTTTGGGCCTTCCTAGCGAAATTTTTGAAGATCTTTTGGACCTGCAATTTGTCATCGAGAAAGACCACCCACGTAAATCTTTAAAAATCATCAACTATAACTAGACCAAATGAGTTTCCACCAAGACTTTTGTAAGCGTTGTGACCGAAAAGATCCATGTGAAGTAGCTCGAGCGGTCTCCTTGTGGTCATGATGTTCTTCACAGGGTGGCTTCCTCCAACCTGTTTTCCTGCTTGGCAAGCGCTGCAAAGTCTATCCTTATCAAATATGACATCTTTAACACCAAGGATATGATCACCTTTAATAAGCTTGTCAAGGTTTCGCATGCCCACATGACCTAACCGCCTATGCCACAATCAGCCTTTAGAAGATTTAGCAATTAAGCAAGTTCTAGGTTGAGCCTTTTTAGTGAAATCAACAATGTATCGATCACCTTTACGTATACCGGTAAATACCATTTTATGATTATATCTACGAAACACTTGAAAATCTACTTTGGTAAATAGGACATTGAAACCAAAGCCATCTAGTCTAGAAACAGAAAGCGGATTATAGCCAAGAGATTCAACGAGCATGACATTTTGTATGGAGCTATCATGTGAGATGGCCACCTTACCGAGGCCAACCATCTTACCCTTTGAGTTATCACCAAAAGTGACATACTTTCGAGGGCCGTCGTTTTCAGTAAGCTCACGAAACATATCTTTATCTTCGGTCATGTGATCGGTACATCCACTATCAGGGACCCATTCCTTTCCTCCTGCCATGTATCCTCGAAGATTTGCCATAAGACCAAAGTGTCTCATTGCATCATCAAGATCATAGGCACTATCATCATCCTCATCATAGTATCCATGTTCAACATCGTCATCTGGTGGATTAATTCCTAGAGAGGGTGATTCATTAGATAAATGATTTTGACAATGATCATCTTTATGAATTCTAATAGCTTTGGAAATAATATTGCTAATAATTCCAACATCTCCTTTGGCATGCATAAGATGTGTAAGCTCAAATAGACAATCACCAAACTTAGGATCGTTTGAATTCATCTTACTCAAGGCAATAGACTTATGAAGAATCTCATTTAGATTTTGAAAGGAATAGTTTGGAAATCATTCCTCAAAAAATCTCCATATAGTGTAGGCACAATCAAGAGTAGGCAAGCAACCAATCAAGTTTCTAGGCAAACCTCTGGTGATAAGATTAACGGTCCTAAGATTGCGAATCATGTCAATGGCCTCATCAAGAGTAGGATGCATAGGATCAATGTGAGGTGCAAAAGGGCTAGTAATGTACTTGTTCAAATGATATTCAGTGAAAATCACAAGCATCTCATTTTTCCACTCATGAAAGTACTCTCCATCAAGTATAGGCACTCTATGTCCAAGTCTCCCCAAAGTAGACTCATCCATCTTCCTCCAATGGTGTTTAAACCAAAGCAATGGAGACCATAGCTCTGATACCAATTGAAAGGACCGAGAAGAGGTGTCTAGAGGGGGGTGAATAGACCCTCGACACACAAAGTTGGCAGTTTTTAAGTTTTTTCAAGTTCAGGTGGAGTTTAAGCACAAGTTTAACCATTCACAATACATATCAAGCAATCATGCAAAAAGTAAATGGGAAGCGGAAAGTAAAGCATGCAACTTGCAAGAAAGTAAAGGGATGGGATTGGAGTGTGCAAACGCAATTGGAGAGACAGATGTTTTTGGCGTGGTTTTGATAGCTGGAGCAATCGTACATCCACGTTGATGGAGACTTCAACCTACAAAGGGTAACGGTTGCGCGAGTCCACGGAGGGCTCCACCCACAAAGGCTCCACGAAGAACCAGCCTTGGCTATCTCAACGTGGCCATCACCCACGAAGGACTTGCCTCAGTAGGGTAGATCTTCACGAAGTAGGCGATCTCCTTTCCCTTACAAACTCCTTGGTTCAATTCCACAGTCTTGTCGGAGGCTCCCAAGTGACACCAAACCAATCTAGGAGACACGACTCTCCAAAAGGTAATAGATGGTGTGTTGTTTATGAACTCCTTGCTCTTGTGCTTCAAATGATAGTCTCCCCAACACTCAACTTCTCTCATAGGATTGGATTTGGTGGAAAGATGATTTGAGTGGAAAGCAACTTGGGGAAGGCTAGAGATCAAGATTCATATGGTTGGATCAGAATATCTTGGCCTCAACACATGAGTAGGTGGTTCTTTCTCAGAAGATGAATGCTGGAAATGTAGGCACGTTCTGATGCCTTCCCTCACAAATGAGGAGAGGGTGGAGGGGTATATATAGCCTCCACACAAAATCTAACCGTTACACACAATTCACCAAACTCGGTGGGACCGAATCAGAAAACTCTGTCGGACCAATTTAGTTCATAATGTGACCGTTAGGCATTTCGATGGGACCGATACGATCAACTCGGTGGAACCGATGTGCAAGGGTTAGGGTTAAACCTCATCTCGGTTTGACGGATTACACAACTCGGTGGGACCGATTTCGTAATAAGCAAAACAAAGAGTTGGTCAGGAAAACTCGGTGTGACCGATTACACTTTCTCGGTGAGACCGAAAATACTGTAATAGACAACAGGGGGTTTGCAAGCCCATCTCGGTGAGACCGAGATCCCATCGGTTAGGCCGAAGTGACTAGGGTTTCTGGTAGTGGCTATGTCAACTGAACTCGGTGGCACCGGATGGATCAAATCGGTGGGGCCGAGTTTGACTTTTGGTTTGGGACATATGTAGATATGAGAAAGTGGTTGAGGGCTTTGGAGCATATCACTAAGCACTTTGAGCAAGCATGCCATTAAGCAACACCTCATCCCCTTTTAATTGTATTGGCTTTCCTATGGACTCAATGTGATTTTGGATCACTGAAATAGAAAATGTAGAGTCTTGAACTTTAGATCTTGAGCCAATCCTTTGTCCCTAGCATCTTGAAGGGGTTCCACATCCTCTTGTCCATGCCACTCCACTGTTGGACTTATCTGAAATACACTTGATAAAAGTATTAGTCCAACAAGAGATATGTTGACATTAATTACCAAAATCACCCAGTGAGCACTTGTGCTTTCAGTCGTCCTATTCATCCAGCCATCCATGGGGTCCTGTTCATCCAGCCCCAACCGACTCGATCGATTGGGGTCCTGTTCATCCAGAGGCAACACCATGGGGTCCTGTTCATCCACCCCCACCGGGAACTGTTCATCGAACCCCCCGCCCCCCAGCAACGCTCACTGTTCATCCAGAGGCAGCATCGATCGGCTTCAGTTAGCAGAAGTCGCGAAGGAATCGCTCGATCGGGTTCAGTTACCAGCCATTGATCGATCGCTCGGGTTCAGTAACGTGTAGCCTGTAGTGCAATCGCTCGGGTTCAGTAGGCGAACACCTCGCTCGGGTTCAGTTAGACCCCAACGCCTCGCACCCACGTGCGTGCGTGTACGAGAGAAATGCGCAAACCTTCGTGCATCGCTCGGCCCCAACAACCCACCGTCACCGGGAACACCCCGATATTTTCCTCGCCCTTGCTTCTACCACGGTTTTTCCCGTCATGGACGGCCCAAAGAATGTCATGCAGCTGCGTCTCCGGCCCGCCGAGGACGAAAAGCCCATTTCCTGTCATGATTTTTTGTCATAGAAGTAGGAGCCCACCACATCTATGATGATACCGGGTTTTGTCACAATTATCGCTATAGAAGTGTCATAAGTATGACAGAAAAAAATTCGTTCGGCCCAAAATGTCACGGATGTGTCTTTTTTTGTAGTGAGATAGAAGGGCTTTGTCGTGCCTTTTGCTTTCTAGTTGTCTGTACACAGACAAGTTTGCTTCCGCATGTGCTTGTATGCTTGAATGACTTGAATGTCGGGTCGTGTAACCCCTATCTGTATGAATGATATGTATGGCTCTCTGGAGCCTTTTAAATAAAGTACTTGAGTTGTAGAGTTTTGTTGTGATGCCATGTTGTATTTGCACATATCGAGCATATTGTGTGTATGATTTGAAATGCTTGGTATGTGTAGGATCCGACAACCTAGTTGTTTATCCTTGGTAGCCTCTTTTACTGGGAAATGTCTCCTAGTGCTTCCACTGAGCCTTGGTACCTTGCTACTGCTACGGAACACTTAGGCTGGCCGTCATGTGTCCTCCTTCATTCCTGTGTCTGTCCCTTCGGGGAAATGTCACACGTTGTTCCTTTGAGTCCATGTAGCTTGCTATGACTTGGGTTCATACATTATTGATCGACACGTTCGTTGCTGGGTCATGTATGCCTGTCCCTGTAAGTTAGTGCCGCTTTGGGTTAACGACTAGTCATATCGGCCCGGGTTCTTTGTCATATGGATGCTAGTGACACTATCATATATGTGAGCCAAAAGGCGCAAACGGTCCCGGGCCAGGTAAGGTGGCACCCATGGGAATACCGTGCGTGGGGCTGCAAAGTGATATGATGTGTTACATGATAGATTGGTGTGACTTAGAATCAGTGTCCTGGTAGCGTTGGCATTAGAGCCGGACTGCCTGTAGGTTCTTCAAGACAAACTGGTCGATGTGGAGTCTACAAATGCTTTACTTATATGTAGGGGAATTGATTGTGGGATGGAACATAAGGCTCTTTTTACTCCTTTACCTCATAATATTCTGATCTGAGTCAGTCCATTCTTTTCGCTGGGGTTAAGGACTAGGATCTCATCTTTCTATCAGGTTCACGTGTTACTAATCCGTAGACTCTCATAGGATTGTTGGTTACAAGCCCCAGTTCAGTTCTACTACTTAAGTATGTTGTTAGTTGGACCCAAAACCTTGATATGATCTTGTTGAGTGGCTATGCAATCCTTTGCAAAATGTCACAAAATCCTTTTTGAGCATTTACTGTCGTTATGCTGTCTGATTTCTACTAGAAATTATAATTCCTTTGCATTATTTCATGTTTCAGATGGCTTCCCACACCCCACATCAGGTGGTTCATCTGACTCGGTGCATTGATGTGCCCGGTCACACAGCCATGTTGGTTCGTGTGATGACAGAGACTGGATATTGATGGTATCTAGAGTATACCGTAGAACAGCAGTATCAAGATTTTAATCAAAGTCAGTATATATGTGTAACAGCCTGGATTTTGGCCCTTTTCTTTTTCTTTGGATTTATTTGGTTTTTGCTCTGTTTTTCTTTTTGGAGTGGTTCAGTGGCCTTGCCACCTGGGAAATCATCCTCAATTCCCCTCCCAAGTGGCTCATCATTCTTAAAACCTTGCCAAGATCATGTCACTTCACTCCTTAACCAATCCCTAAACTGTTTTTCTAGGGAAAATTCCTTTTTCATTAAAGGAATAACCCTATCTGCCCTAGGTTATGAAGCAACCTATAATTCTGTCCATCCAAAAATTCCCAAATAATTCCCTAATATTCCTTTTTCTATTCTGCCCTGAATGGCACTTTGTGAAGGAAATGTCATTTATAGTTTTCCTAGTTCCTGGGCATGATTATATGTCCAAATAATTGCCCCATGCACAAGTTCAAATTTATTGGCCTAGCCAATCTTCCTCAGTGAATTTTCAAAGTTTCTGTCAGACAGAAGGCTTTGTGAAGGAAGTACTAGCTAGGAGTATCCAAATAAGTTGAACTTTTGCACACTCCTTAATGTGCTCATATTAAAGCCCTTCACCCATTTTTAGCCCCATCCAATCATCTATGTGAGCATAGGAGCAAATCTTTGATTATGGCCTTATTTTCAGGTTGTGAAGCAAGTGCATTTCATATTGCTTCAAAAATCCTGATAAATTACCAGATCATTCTTATACCTATAAAACATCTCTCCACCCAATTTGGCATCATTTGATTGAGCCATTTGATCACCAAAATTTTTCCAAGATTCTGGTCAGCAGAGATGTTTGTGAAGCAACCGCCATTTTGGCTTGACCATTTGGCATGAGCTTTTTACAACATCTCCATATGACCAAATGATCAAGCCTTGCCCAATTTGAGCTCAAGTTGACACTCCATGTTAGTGCACCATCCTGATCTTCATTTCTGGACCAAATATGCAGTTGTGAAGCAACTATGATTTATATTGGTCCGTTTCTTCCCAAACTCCCCAGGACTGTAGTCCTTCGTAGCCTAAACACCCCAGACATAACACTTGACACATAGCAGCCCCCTGTTGATCACATTGAGCTAATAAAGTTTACTGTAGTAAACTTCAGAGCTCACTAACTTTTTAACCATAGCCTGTTTAACCAAGTTACCATAGTAGTTGAGACCTCCCGAGGAAGAACTATCAGCTAGACGACACTTTGGGTGTTGTAGAGCTTTGAATGTGCCATGTCGTGTGGTGATCGCGCAGCTGGCATGCCTGTGCGCGCGCTCTGTGCACTGTGGCGTGTCCAGAGCACTGTTTGTGCTTTGGCACCGCTCCCACTCGTCGTCTTCGCGCGTGTGAGCATGTCTAGTGGCTGCATCGCGTCGTCGCCGTCCTGCTGGAGCCCTCTCCCCCTCCGTCAGCCCCTCCGTCAGCGCTCGTCGCCGCGCGCCCACGAGAAATCTGTAGCTGACCGTCTCTGTTTGCGCCATGGCTTCTTCCTCCTCGTGTCCTCGAGCGCTGCTCGTCTCCGTGACCTCTGCGGCTCGTCCGCACCCCCCCTCATCGCCTACCCTGAGCTCATGCGCGAGCACACGAGTCCGCGCCGCCGGCCACACGTCCGCGGCGATGCCAGCATGACAGCTCCTCCCCTGCCTATATATAGGCCTCCCCGGAGCCCTCCGAGCTCTCCATCGACCTCTCCACACTCCTCTGACCCCGCCCAATCTCTCCTCTAAACTCCAGGAGCTCTCCTCTCCGCGTTTGGCCGCCATTGCCACCGTCTCTATCCTCCAAGATTCCGGCAATGGCGAGCCGCTCCCTCCCTTCCACCACCACCAGAGACCCACCTAGTCCCCCGCGGACCTCCCTGCCCTCTCAGCCCGTCGCCAAAGCCTCTGATGTCGTCGTCCCCGAAGATCGCCGCCGCTGGAGCTGCCTCTGTTCCCCTCTCCTCGCGGTCGTCCCGCCCCTCCCCGGTGCTGGCTGACCCTAGGGACGGGTGCGGCCGGTCCTCCTGAGCCCGCTGGTGGCCTCCGTTTGGCCAGAGGTGGTCGGAGTCGCCGGGGCCGGCGCCGGCAGCGCCTGATCCTCGCCTCTGTTCAGCCCGCGTCAGGGGAAGAAGAGGAGGCCAGGAGGAGGGCGTTGACCCAGCGCATGGGCCCTGCGGTCCCACCTGTCGGCGGGTGGGCGCTGACCCAACCTACCCAGCTGGATAAGCGCCAGGCCCCACAGCCCGTGGAACCCGCACGTCAGCAACCCAGCTGGCCGGCCCCATCCCTGCTGACGTGGCAAGTGGAAGTGCACTTTGGGTAAGTACGTTTTCACTGATCGAAAGCGCATTTCCCATTTTACGCTTCTATCTTATCCACTCAGGGACTTGTTTGTGATGAATGTTTTGCAGAAAAGTCCCTGAACTTCAATCCTCCATAACTTGTCAACCGTAACTCCATTTAAGGTGAAACCAATGCTCACTTCTTCGTTTCGTCGAGCCCGTTCAGTTGGTATCACTTTCATTATATTTTGGCATACTAGAAATGACCATTCTGCCCCTGCCCTTAATCACCCCCCTCCGAGAGAGAACGATTTTCGGTGATTCTTTCCGCGAGCTTCTCGCACTTTCTCCCGGTCATTTCTTCCACCCCAGGCAAGCCACACCCTCCATTTGCATCACTGTAAAGCAGTGACATGGTTTAATCTATTTTAACTTGTTTAAAATATTACTTTAGCTACATGACTCTGTGCATGGCATTTTCTCGGAGTATTATTTTGATCTTGTTGTTTCCATGCTATTGTTTGGATTACTAGGAGTTATGTTTGTAGTTGATGAGTATCATGTTGCCATTGAAGTATTAGTGTCTAGTATTATGATTGTTTCATGGTGATATCTGTTAGTATATTTTTGGAGTATTACTTTGGATATCATGCTAACGTTTGGATTATTAGTGGTTAGTATGATTATTTTCATGATGCTAGTTGATGTTCTATTGCTTGGAGTATTATTTTTGGAGATGATGGTTACATGTGGATCTTAGCTGGATAGTTGTATTCTTGTTATTGGAGTAGTAGGATTATTGTTTCGGATTCATCATGATAGTAGTGTTATGCTATCCTCAGAGTATTCTAAGATGACGATATTATGCTTGGATAATTTGTTGGTTATTGCTATGACTTGGATTATAGTTTGATGGTTGACATCGGAGTATCAGTTATCATGGTTATAGTTTTGTGGAAGTGTACTTGATGACGAATTGGTGTACCGAGGCAAGTGTGTGTGTTGTTTTCAAAAACGGATTAGATTTAAGATTTGTCGACTGTCCCAACCTTACATGCGCAACCACTCTACCCTTATATGGGAAAGGGCATTATTGATTACCTAGACCGATACTAGCTTGGAGCCCGCATTACTAGTGACGGGAGAGTTGTTGGTGCGCTCTCTCGGGACGAGGTCGTGCCATGTAGGGCGGCCATGACTGTTTTCACAGGGCACCGGATACACCGTTGTGTCCCCTCTCAGATGTTACGATCTCGAGTGAGTCTTGTATGATGTACATCTTGAGGATACGGAGCAACGAGTGGACTCCTTGTTAGTGTTGCCTAGGGAAAGGTACTGATCGGGTGCTTACCCCGGGTACTTGAGGTATCGCGGGTCGTGGATGACACGGAAGTTCCCTGGATCTTGTGGGTAAAGTGTGCAACCTCTGCAGAGTGTAAAACTATTCAAATAGCCGTCTCCACGGTCAAGGACAGTTGGTCGGTGCTGCTTAAACTATGTCCAGAGATTTACAACCGTGCGTGTTAGTTGATAAAACTACTTGGGTCAAGTCAAAGGACTTGACATGATAGAGTTGGGTTGGTGCCCACTCTATTTATGTTGATATCTGTAACCTGTCCTCATGGTTACTTGAATTCTCCTGATGCATGTCTTACAAGTTGTTGAACATGTCATTGCACTCAAAACTAGCTTTCTGCAAAAATTTACCTATATCATGTATTGTTACATTTTGGACCAAAACATGGGTTGCTTGCGAGTACATTCAAAGTACTCATTGGCTTGCCATTGGTTATTTAATTGACCAGGCATGGAAGAACCGGAGTTCGAGGAAGAGTTCTTTGGAGACGAATATGCGAACTAGGACGTTTCCCAGTCAGAATGCCTGTAGGGTTAAGTCGGATGGCATGGGTTCTACTTATCGACGAAGATTTCCGCTGCTTGTGTTTCATTTGATGTTCAGCCCTTAAGGCTTTATCAAAGTAAGACTTGACCATAATGGTCATAATTTGTGTAAGATGGTATGTATGGATGTAAGACTCTTGTTATTCAGCTTCTGTGTTTTCAGTGAGCATTGATCTCTGGGGTCACTGTACATGTGCATTCAGTGATCTCGACTTATGAGGTAGGGTCACCACAGAGCTGGTATCAGAGCCATCCTGACTATAGGAAGCCTTAGTTAGCACGGTCGTTAGTTAGGGTAAAACTATTTTCAAAACTATTAATAATTTTCAAAACTATCTATACTTCTCTTCCCCTTCTGAGTTTTTCGAAAACTAAGATATACTTTCCTCTTCCCCTTCAAATTTAATGGTCGCTAGAATCCTTATGCCCCTGACCACGGGATTCCTTATAATCCTCGTGGATAATCTAGAAGGAAGACGCCTTGCCAAACACTCACCCACCTCCCCTGAACACAAGATTGGCGACATCACAACAAGACGATACCAACAGAAGATACATCCTCGAGGAATGAGGACCTGAAGACCCAGGAGATGGTGACATCCTTGACACTGCCCCAAGATGATGCAACCTTAGCCTACGATGATCAGGGCATAGGATATGCAAGATCATGATATACATCGCTAATAGAGTAACCGTGTCACTACCGTTGTTGTATCGGCAACCACCGATGGATGAGAACCTAGCCATTTGGTCCACCTCACCATAGTGAGCAGGAAAACCGTTCTCCTCATCCCCCGCTCTTGGTGTCGATGTTGTCATCAACGTAACCGACATGATGGACCTCTATTATGCCTTGATAATGTCATTGCATAAAGGATTACCTACCTGGTACACTCGACGCCTTAGAAGGCAAAAGGGATCGTCATGATTAAGAAGACAAGAGGAGACCAAGTCAATGCCAGCTACAAGGAGCCACCTTCTCCCCATCACTCCAACAGGCGAGAAGTTGTTGAAGACTCTTCAAGCTCAACCGGGATCATTTCATCGAACAACTACAAGAGACGTAGCAACACCTGAGGAAAACTCAGAAGACTGCATGAGGCACAAGGCACGACTACTGAGTCTGAGAACCCCTAGGGTAGGACGAGTCGTGTACCCCTATGCGCAGTCGGGTCCGTATGATAGTTCGAATAGAACCATGATTGTGTGTTGCTTGTTTCTATTTTTTTAATTTTGTGTGTGTTTTGATATAGGTCGCACTTTTGCCCTAAGCGACAAGTATGGGACTATATCACCTTCCTTGTTTCTTTTGTTTGGCCCTCTTTGCACCTGTTTGTTTGCACTAGCACTATAGAACCCCCTTTAGGCATTCCCCTCCTCTATGCTACCTCTCCCTCTCATCTCTCTCCTCAACTGAAGGCTAGCAAGACAAGATACACCAAGGGTTCTACTTTGGCAACCAACCAGCACTGAAGACTTTTGCTACAACCTCCTCGACGAAGTGCAGCCCCTTAGAGTTATGGTTGCTCCTAAGGATTAGAAACCCATTCCTAGACCCTTTGAGACTTCATAAGATACCCAGCTCGAATCCTTAACCATGTGCTTAACCCACACAATTGCAAGAGAACTTGTTAAGCCTCCGTAACCTTGCTTATCACTGGGTTCATTATGGAACTAGTGGACATAGTGAACGAGCACATTATCATCCTAAGATAGCACCAAAAATGACGATGCCATAGGGAAGACCAATTTGAGGATATAGGAATAAAGGACAAATGACTTAATGAGTTTATATCAGTAACCTTGAGGAATTATATGAGAATATTTGGTGGATTATGAGGCTTTGATGTTGGTAGATGAACTTGGTGGGATCATGAGTATAGATTAGCATAGCTTTCAGTACCCCTGAGTAAATTGGATTTAGTAGGATAATTGTGTTCGCAAGCTGGAGTTCTTGGAAGTATTTGGATTTGTCTTAGGCAGGGTATATTGATAGGTGATAGTTGATATTACGATAATGACTTGAGGGAAAAGCGTAGAAATTCTCGTTGGACATGAGATTTGGATTAAATAGGTGAACCTAATGGAGTCTAGATGCTGAGTAAGTCTACATGGTTCGGAGTAAATTGGATTTAGACTGATGATCTCGATCATGATACCATGTTTCTCGGTGGACAATAAACTAGGAGATTGGATTAATTGTCAGAGTTGATTTAGGGGTCTATATAAGCTTGACCTTGGAGTTTACTTGACCATGATAGTGGAAATTGGTGGACTGACTATAGTAAGGTAGCCTTCCCAGTATTAGTGGATTATAGGATATTAGAAGATCGTGTGGAACACCATATAGATTGGATTTGAAAAACTACTGGATCATGTAATGATTGGTGTAGTTAATGGGTTGTTGGAGTTGATTCATAGGAAGGAAACAAGATCTTGGGGTGACTTACGACATGTTTCCTTAGGATAGAGATCCACTAACATGGACCTTGGAAGAATAGGATGAGCACTTGGATTGTCGTGTTTTATTCCAGCTTGGAAGCTTGTATGCTCTACCCATGGATTTTTACGGGTAGCCATACATATGAGTTTGGGTATCATAGACATATATGATTTTGTTAGACCTCCTCTCGAGAGTCATGAGGATATGAATCACATGAGTGATGATTGGAGTTGACCTATACAAAGTGATGTTGTCGGTGATATGATGTGATTTGTTTAAAGGACTAGATAGACTATTGGCATCTCAGAAACTGTGCTCAAGGATAAGATGATAAGCGTTCACTCGCACCCTAGAATCCTTAAAACCCTTAAGCCCTACCAAGCCACAACATGGTTGGATCATGACCATGAGCTTTGGACCTAGGACGAGAAGAATTTGGCCAATACTCAACCATGACCACCACCAATGCCTCAACCCCTTTATGTACCCCGTGAACAAAGTCTTCATGGAGTGCTTAGACAAGATAGTTGTCATCATCATTTGGTGACCTACCTGTCCACCCCAAGACGGAAGAAGAGCCGTTCAGCTAGTCAAGGAACATTTGAAGACCGCCATGCCAAGGAGGAAGAACTACACCTACCACCATCGTCAAGAAGTGTACTTTCTCGTCGAAGACCAGGTGTATCTGCGAGCCACTTCTCTCAAAGGGAACCAAGCATTTCCATGTCAAGAGAAACTCACACCAAGATTTATCGACCTTCTCCAAGGTCACTACAAGACGAAGGATAGACGGTTACCAGCTAGAGTTACCACCTGAGTTACCCATTGTGCACAACATTGTCCACACGACACCACACCGGAAGAGTTTCCAATTTCCTGACTAGCTCGATCTCTATAAGAACATGGATCACCAAGCCATCGACCTCCAGCCCAACCGGACCTACGTGAGAAACCCCTTAGCAACCTGGATCAAGCCGAATGTCATACACGGAGCCACACCATCAAGTACCTCAAGGTTCAATGGAGCACTACTCGGAAACAAAAGTAGTATGAGGACGTGGAGACTACCCCGAATCCAAGTTTCCATACTCCTTTCCGCGCCTAGTTCGGGAATCTCGGGGACGAGATTCTTGTAAGGGGGGTAGGTCTGTCACACCCTGATTTTCATGGCACAACACTTAAGATGATAAATCATGATAAAATGTGGTTTGACAAAACTTTTGAATCATTTGACTTTTTATTGAGTTGGTTTTCTCTTTGTGTTTTTCAAGTGCTCTTAAAAGTCAACATAGCTTCACCTTCTATACTTCATCTCCTTGCCCCAAGCTTCTGCCCAATGATCATGCCATGTGTATAGAGCAACATAGTATTTTCTTACAAAAATAATTTGGCCAAATAGTATTTTCAAAAATTAGTTTTTCAAAAACCCCTGAGTTGAGGTTTGCACTACAAGTACTTGACTTGGGGTGTGAAAAATCATTCAAAAGGCATATTTGAATCCTATTAGATGTAGGACTCCCATAAACCACAAAAATATATTTTTAAAAGTTATTTTCCTATTTTATTTAAAAGCTTTTTCTTAAGGCCAGAAATGGTCTTTAATAGGGAAAAATTATTTTAATGCTTTAAAAATATTTCTGAAAATTTAGGGAAACTCAGTGGACATATATTATCTATATAAGAGTTTCAACACATGGTCATGTTGAAAATATTGGTCAAATCCCTCAAAAACCCTTCCTGGATATTTCAAGATTTTGAAATATTTACAAAGGAAATATTCTCTAAAAATCCCAAGAAAATTCTATCATGTCACATATGACATGCTGGATGATCTTGACAAGTATCATGTCATGGAGAATAGTATAACCCCATGAAATCCCCTCAAAACCATTTCTGTCCATTTTGAAGTTTGAGCAGCTTTACATTGCCAAACATGTCCAAATGCTCTCAAATATTTTGAACATGCACAAATGGTCTATTCATTCATCTAGAACAAAATGGCACAAGTTGGAGAAAATGTTATATTGATCAAAGTGCCCCAAAACCCTTCCTGTCCAGAACCAAATTTGAACAACTCTACATTGGCAACTTTCTACTTTTAACCTCAACTTTTGTGGGCATGTTCATAACCTCAAATGATGACACTACACCAAGTGGTGCATCAAGGAGAAGTGATTTCCTCAACTAGATCTACACAAGTTCATTTCTGCTAATTTCTAGGGTTTACAAAAGTTGCACTGGCAACTTTGCCCAAATGGACTCAACCTTGGTGGAACCTACTAATATCTCATGCCATTTGACCCTGTCAAGCCTCATGACAGGAGGAGTTCATATTCTTGCCCAAATCAACAACAAACACCTTCTGCCATATTTCTAAAAACACCACTTAGACCACTTCCACTAATCTCCTTGAGCTCAACTTTTTACCACATCCCCTCGGAGTCCCCTTGCACCTCCAGTAACTCTTCCCTGGCCTCAACTCAATGATTGAAGGGTGAAACATCCCCATTTACCCTTCTGGACAGCAACATTCTTCTCCTTTCTCACCTCCATCCTCACTCCAGTGGCCACCCAGGGAATCCAATGCCCCTCCCTCATTCTTTACTCCTCCCTAGAGCTACCAGACATGCTTTGCCGTGCACACTTTGCCAAAAAAATGGCATGCCGGCCATTCGCACGCTCTGGAGCGCGCTACAGTGCGCTCCCGCACTCTAGCCGCCCCCTGCCAAGCACCTCGGGCCACCTCGGCTCTCCCCCTCAAGCCAGCCGATGCTCCTCAACGTCCGCAGCACGCTAAGCCCGGGTCCCCCTCTTCCTTCTCCCTCCTACGGCTTCCCTCACATGCGCGCAATGGCCGCCCGAGAGCTCCAATGGGCACACTCACACCGCACTGCCTCTGGCCCCTCCTTCTCCCTCTCTTCTTTCCCCTGGTCGTGGACCACCTCCACAAACACCCCAGGCACGCCCACGCGCGCCCCCGTGGCCTCCAGCAACGGCTAGAAGCTCGCCGGTGCATGAGCCACGGTGCACCGCGCCCCTCCTATTTAAGGCCACCCGGGACCCCGTTCTCTCCATCCCTTGAACTCTCTCGCCTCCTAGCGATCAACAGCAGAGCCCCAACTCCCCTCCCCCTCTTTGTGCTCGGGATCGAGCCGAGCGCCGCCGCCTCGGTTCATCGGTGTTTGCGCGCTAAGAGCCTCCTCCGCCGCTCCTTTCGCTCGATCTGGAACCGCAGCGAGCCCCTGACTCCTTCCCCATGCTTTTCCCCTTCGTTTGCAGCCGGAGTCGACCGGAACGACCACCGCCCGACGCACCTCTGCCATGCTTCCTCGTCACCGGCGAACCAAGCAACTCTGGCGACGTCCACCACCACCACGCGAACGGCGACTCCACGATGAGTCCAACTGTGCTGTCAGCTCGACCCGCCGTGCCTTGCATCATCGCCGGTGAGCACGACGGCCCTCTAGTCGCAAGGTCAGAGATGACAGGCGGGCCCCGCCTGTCATTCTCACCTCCCTCTCGCCCCCTCTCTCTCCCACTTGTAGTTGGGCCCCGCCCATCAGGTTTAAAAACATGGCGCGCGCGCGCTGGCTCGCTTTGGCCTCTTTTCCCTCTGGGCATGCTGCACTGTGGCCTTTCTGGCCCAGTGGCACAGTGCCACTTTTCTTTTTCTTTTTCTGTCTCTTTTCTAAAAACTCCACAAGATAAAATATTTATCCAAATGGAATAATTCCAACTCCTAAAATCTTAAAATAATTCCACCTATTTGTTGATGTAACCTTCATTCACATCGATCACACTTTTCTGTACTGTTCAAATTTAAATTCAAATTTGAGCATTTAAATCCTCCTTTGAAAATCTATTTCCACTGTTCCTTAACTCCAAATCCAAAACTAGGAATTTTCCCATTCTTAGATTTCCCCCTAGTATTTATCAAAAATAAGTTGACATTTTTCTGAGCACTTTGATTTTTCTGTTTTACTATTACCTTATTTTCCCGTCATTTCTTTTGCGACCAATAGATCCCGTATTTGACAAAGTAGTTGGATAAGAAGAAGGACAAGGACTTGAAGACTTTGAAGACCAAGGCAAGCAGTCCTTTGACAATGTCTATGAAACCCTTTTTATGCATATCATATAGCACCATATTGTTGTTGCAACGGAATCATGATGAGGTAGTAACCACTTTGATGGTTTGCCACCGTACTTCCTCCTTGATACTTGCATTGTGCATGACCCTACCTTCTTATGAGGGTTATGCCGGTGGGAGTAGATAGGATGCTAAAGTAGATTCTACGCAAAAGGGACGGGTATATGCATGGTGAAGGAGACAAAGTATTTTCAAAAGACTTTTCGAAAACCTCGTCGGGTGCCACTTATGCCCGAGGGAGATGATGAGATGGGTAACCACTTGATGATGAAGTGGTGTACTGAGGCAAGTGTGTGTGTTGTTTTCGAAAACGGATTAGATTTAAGATTTGTCGACTGTCCCAACCTTACATGCGCAACCACTCTACCCTGATATGGGAAAGGGCATTATTGATTACCTAGACCGATACTAGCTTGGAGCCCGCATTACTAGTGACGAGAGAGTTGTTGGTGCGCTCTCTTGGGACGGGGTCGTGCCAGGTAGGGCGCCATGACTATTTTCACAGGGCACCGGGTACACCGTTGTGTCCCCTCTCGGATGTTACGATCTCGAGTGAGTCTCGTATGATGTACATCTTGAGGATACAGAGCAACGAGTGGACTCCTTGTTAGTGTCGCCTAGGGAAAGGTACTGATCGGGTGCTTACCTCGGGTACTTGAGGTATCGCGGGTCGTGGATGACACGGAAGTTCCCCGGATCTTGTGGGTAAAGTGTGCAACCTCTGCAGAGTGTAAAACTATTCAAATAGCCGTGTCCACGGCCAAGGACAGTTGGGCGGTGCTGCTTAAACTATGTCCAGAGATTTACAACCGTGTGTGTGAGTTGATAAAACTACTTGGGTCAAGTCAAAGGACTTCACATGATTGAGTTGGGTTGGTGCCCACTCTATTTATGTTGATATATGTAACCTGTCCTCATGGTTACTTGAATTCTCCTGATGCATGTCTTACAAGTTGTTGAACATGTCATTGCACTCAAAACTAGCTTTCTGCAAAAATTTCCTATATCATGTATAGTTACATCTTGGACCAAAACATGGGTTGCTTGCGAGTACATTCAAAGTACTCATTGGCTTGCCACTGGTTATTTAATTGACCAGGCATGGAAGAACCAGAGTTCAAAGAAGAGTTCTTTGGAGACGAATATGCGAACTAGGACGTTTCCCAGTCAGAATGCCTGTAGGGTTAAGGCAGATGGCATGGGTTCTACTTATCTACGAAGATTTCCGCTGCTTGTGTTTCATTTGATGTTCAGCCCTTAAGGCTTTATCAATGTAAGACTTGACCATAATGGTCATAATTTGTGTAAGACGGTATGTATGGATGTAAGACTCTTGTTATTCAGCTTCTGTGTGTTCAGTGAGCATTGATCTCTGGGATCACTTTACACGTGCATTCGGTGATCTCGACTTATGAGTCGGGGTCCGCACAATGCGCCTGTAAGAGTCCTCGCTTGCCCGCAAGAGATTTTCCCAGTCCGCCGTGGCACCGGAGGACATCTCTGCTGCATTCGCGGCGCAGCAGGACATATCTACTACTTCCGTGGCGCGACCGGACCAATCTGCTGCATCAGCGGTGCGGCGGGACCTCCGTGCTGCTTCGGCCGCGCGGCAAGACCTCTGTGCTGCTTCGCCGGTGCGGCGGGACATGTTGGCTGCTTTCCTGGCTAGGCGGGACATCTCTCGTGCTTCCGCTTCCATGCTCGCCTCTCCATGGTGGTAATCTCTCGACCGAGAACTCAATCTGGCCATGGCAGACACAAGAGAATGATGATGAATGACTTGTTTGCTTTTGTGGATGAGGAGGTGACGAAGGAATATGTAGTCATCTTGGCATAGTACAATATTTATAATCGAGTACTAATACGCTCCTAAGTGGGCAACCGTTTAGGTTTTGATCGGTGTGAACAGGTTTGCAATTTGGAAGGTGACGGGACGCAGGCTCAAAATTTATTGACGGTTCTATAATTTCTAAGTGAGGCACTATTCACGGACGGCGTAAAGTGGGCACACTTTCTCGGCTGCGTACGTGGCATTTGGTGCACCGCAATCAGCAATGTCATCACGCATCTTGTTCCAAGAACCGTGCGCGCTCATTATTACTATCGTGCATGCTTCTTTTAATTAGAATGTGTGCCCGTCTACCGCACACACGCTGATCTGTCTAATTGTTTCTGTTTGTTGTGGCTAATCGCAAGCTGTTCATCCATGTGAAGTTTATGCCATCAATCGCACACACCTTTGATCTGGTTGACCATTTCTATTTTGTTGCCTAATCACAAACAGTTAATCCTTTTGAAGCGTATGCCCTAAATCGCACACACCTTTATCTAGTTCTCCGTTTCTTTTGTTCCTCCTCATCACAAACAGTTCATCCGAGTGAAACGTATGTTGTTTATCGCACACGCCTTCATCTGGCTGCCCATTTCTTTTGTTCCTCCTCATCGCAAACAGTTTTGAACTGAACCGTATGCCCTGCATCGCACATGGAACTAAAATCTGAACTTTGTTTGATGCATCCGTCATCGCAAAACATTTTAGGCATTTTTGATGGTTCTCTGACACCATTGTTTGCGATTATTACATCGCACACAGTTTCTCAAAGGGTCTCTGATCACAGTGTCATGTTAGCAGCATCCTGCAATAGTGACCCATCAACCGATCTGCCAGGCAAGCAACCACCATTTGATCATATCGATAAAATCCCATGTTCTCGCTCCTTCTCTCATTTACTGCATTTAAGACAACAACGTTTCAAACTGTTGTGTGCTGCGGTAGTTGAACCCATTTCCTCTACATGACATGTTATTGCCACAATAACTAGATGAAGCCCACTAGCATGTGTAGGAGTTGATTGAGCCATGTCTATGATTCCTACCTTGCTATGCCTGCTATGCTTAGAGTTGTGTCAAGTCTGGTTCATCTGGGTGATGGGCTAGAGTGAAATGGTTATGTCGGTGATGAGAGTGAAGTGTTCAACATAATTTGGTAAAGGTATCGATGAGAGGCCATGTAGGAGTACATGGTGGGTTGTTTCATTGGAACCATCCCTAAGAACTGAGATCTGTATGTGTGATTAAGATTCAACTACTACCATGCATTGGGCCCGAAACCAATTGACCCTCTCAGCTTATTGACCGCCCTTGTCCTCTCTCTAAGAGTTGCAAGTAGTTTATGGTGTTTGTAGTATACTGGAGGCCATGCGCAACGCTGACCCTCGGGGTGGGCTATGATGCGGTAGGTACATGGCCGGGTGTGCCGAGGTGTCCATTTGTGTCTCGGGAACCCTGTACACATCGTTCGGTGTCTTATGTGGAAACCTTGGCCGGACTCCCTGCGGATGGAACCTAGATAGGCGATAAACCTGGACTAGGGACTTGAGTGTTTAGTCAGGCCGTGGCCGACACCATCGTTGGGCTTCCGCTTGAAGGTTGTCGAGTACATGTCGTGTAAATGGCGCTAAGTGGTGGAAGCATGTGTGAAGAAGTACACCCCTACAGGGTTAACATCATCTATTCGAATAGCCGCGTCCACGGTTGAGGACCACTTGGTTGCCTATACTGTTCATAGACAAGTAAATGGAAACTACTAAAAGCCTCAAGACAAGTGTGAGTGCCCTGGATGGCCCTTCCGTAGGATGACAGAAGAGGATCCGCGGTAGTGTATTGTTGTGGTGAGTAGTGGACTCGTGTGCACAAAACATTCACAAGTTGTTATCTCGTAGGATAGTTTAGCCAAGAGTCAAAGCTGGCTTGATGCAATAAACTCCACTACCCCTTTGTTGATAATGTGCATGTATGTAGGATCTGATGTAAGTCATGCTGAGTACCTTTGTACTCATGTTTCCTTAATTACTGTTGTAGAAGAGAATGATGCCCCTTCTGAAGGGCTTTATGTACACCTCGACGTTGATGAGTAGCTTGATGCCCAGGTGGTGACCCTGAGCATGTGAAGGGCCTTTGTAGATAGAAGGGCTTTGTCAAGCCTTTTGCTTTCTAGTTGTCTATACTCAAACAAGTTTGCTTCCGCATGTGCTTGTATGCTTGTATGACTTGAATGTCGGGTCATGTGACTCCTATCTGTATGAATGATATGTATGGCTCTCTGGAGCCTTTTAAATAAAGTACTTGATTTGTAGAGTTTTGTTGTGATGCTATGTTGTATTTGCACATATCGAGCATATTGTGTGTATGATTTGAAATGCTTGGTATGTGTGGGATCCGACAACCTAGCTGTTTATCCTTGGTAGCCTCTCTTACCGGGAAATGTCTCCTAGTGCTTCCAGTGAGCCATGGTAGCTTGCTACTGCTCCGGAACACTTAGGCTGGCGGCATGTGTCCTTCTTCATTCATGTGTCTGTCCCTTCGGGGAAATGTCACGCGATGTTCCTTTAAATCCATATGTAGCTTGCTAAGACTTGGGTTCATACGTTGTAGATCGACACATTCGTTGCCGGGTCATGTATGCATGTCCCTGTAAGTTATCGCCGCTTTGGGTTCATGACTAGTCATGTCAGCCCAGGTTCTTTTTCATATGGATGCTAGCAACACTATCATATACGTGAGCAAAAAGGCGCAAATGGTCCCGGGCAAGGTGGGGTGGCCCCCATGGGAGTACCGTGCGTGAGGCCACAAAGTGATATGATGTGTTACATGCTAGATCGGTGTGACTTAGAATCAGGGTCCTAACAAGAGCAGACCTCGTGAGGTTGTTCATCCCTTGTACTTGTTCATCCTCGGCCCCTCGTGAGACAAACTCACCACAAAGTAGGAGTAGGGTCTTACACCACAACGTGGCCCGAACCTGGGTAAAATATCGATTCCATCTTCTTCCTTGTTCATCGAGCTAGACTGTGGGGCAACGAGTCAGTTGGCTGGATAAGTTGAGTTCTTCGCACACGCCCTAGAGTTTGAACCTTTCTTGGTTATGTGGATCCCTGAATCCAACAATTTCCACTTGCATCGTAAAACGCTAGATGCGTAGCCCCACTTTGGGTGCCAACTATCATGGGAATGATTCTAACATCAGAAGAGGGGTACGATTTTAGGCCCCTCATGGTGGAGATAAAGACCAATCATTTAATATCCTCCTCATGATTACAGTAAAAACCGGGTGGAATAGCCCTTTCTAGGAATTCTCGCTGAGCTCTCAACCTAGCGGTTCTCTCTTTACTCCCATTAATGGAAACTTGAATAGACTTAATAGAATCATTAATATCATGCTTAGGTAGCAAAATTTTAATTTAAAGAGTTTCCACATCATGAACAATTATATCCATGTTTCTAGCCATATCATCAACTTTATGCAATTTTTCTCCAACCATAACATTGAAAATCTTTTAAAACTAATAAATTCTTTAATTTGGTTCTCATTATCAGTAGGTATCCTATTATTATTCTTGTATGAATTACCATAACTATTAGAGGAATTACCGGGACATGGTGTAGGATTCTAGTTACCTCTATAAGCATTGTTGTTGAAATTATTTCTAGAGACAAAATTCACATCAATAGCATCATTATTTTGCTCAACCAAAGTAGATAGTGGCACATCATTAGGATCAACATGAGCATTTTTACTATCAAGCATTTTCACATTAGCATCAATTTTATCACTCAAAGTAGAGACTTCTTCAACGGAGTTTACCTCCTTACTAGTTGGAGCTCGTTTGATGTGCCATTGAGAATAATTTGTCATTATGGTATCAATGAGTTTTGTAGCTTCTCCCAGTGTGATTTCCATAAAGGTACCACCTGTAGAAGAGTCTAGATGATTTCTCGACACAAAGTTCAGTCACGCATAAATTTGTTGGATTATTATCCATAAGCTTAAACCATGAGTGGGGCAATTTCTAATCATTAATTTCATTCTCTCCCAAGATTGTGCAACATGTTCATGCTCAAGTTGCTTAAAATTCATAATTTGATTTCTAGGAGAAATAATCTTAGCGGGAGGAAAATACTTGGCAATAAAAGCATCCTTACACTTATTCCACGAATCAACACTATTGCGAGGCAAGGATAAAAACCAAGTTTTAGCACGATCTCTTAACGAGAAAGGAAATAAATTCAACTAAATAATATCACTATCCACACCTTTTTTATTTTGCATATCACATAATTCATTGAAAGTATGAAGATGGGATACAACATCTTCATTAGGATTTCCAGAAAATTGTTCTTTCATAACAAGATTTAGCAATGCAGCATTAGTATTACATGACTCCACACTAGTTGCGGAAGGAGCAATTGGAGTAATAATAAAATCATTATTATTAATATTTGAAAAGTCACACAGCTTGATGTCCTCTTGAGACATAGTGATGAGCAAGCAAACAAGCAAACAAGCAAACTAACAAAGTAAAATGTTTTTGTGTTTTTTGTTTTTTAGAGGAGTGGAGGGTGATGAAAAAGAGAGGCAAATAAAAAGCAAATAAAAAGTAGAGCAAGTAGATGATAGTTTGTATGTAGGAACCTGATAAGAATTTGATGATGTCTCCTCAGCAACGGCGCCACAAATTCATCATGCGACATGTAAACTACGCTGGGATTTCCTCGAAGAGGAGGGGTGAAGCAATACAGTAAAGATTAGTATTTCCCTCGGTGATAACCAAGGTTATCGAACCAAAAGGAGAACCAAGCAAATTCCCTTCGACAACACCTACACATACAAAACCAAATACTTGCACCCAACGCGGGCAAGAGGTTTGTCAATCCCCATGAACTTGTTACTTGCAAGGATTAATTCTGATAGTGGTAGATTGATAAATTGCAAAGTAAAATAAAAATTAATAAATCGCAGCAAAGTATTTTTGTTTTTTAGCAATATGATAAAAGTAGACCACAGGACCATAGTTTTCACTAGAGGCTTCTCTCTCGAACACATAGCATACGGTGGGTAAATAAATTACTGTTGGGCAATTGATAGGAAAGCACATAGTTATGACGTATTCACGGCAATGATCATGTATATAGGCATCACGTCTGTGACAAGTAGACCGACTCCTGCCTGCATCTACTACTACTACTCCACCAATCAACCGCTATCCAGCATGCATCTATGGTATTAAGTTCATGACAAACAGAGTAACACCTTAAGCAAGATGACATGATGTAGACAAAGTAAACCCAATCAATATGAATAAATCTTGTCGTTTTACCCGTAATGACAATAACACTATATGCTCCTCGCTACCCTTTCTGACACTGGGTAAGAACATTGCAAGATTGAACCCATTACAAAGCACCTCTCCCACTGAAGAAAAATCAATCTAGTTGGCCAAACCAAACGGATAGATTGGATATAAATACAAAACTATAAAGATCATGCATGACAAAGTTCAGAAAAGACTCAATTACTTTCAATGAATAATCTAATCATAAACCCACAATTCATCAGATCCCAACAAACACACCTCAAAAGAAGATTACATTGGATAGAACTCCAAGAAGATCGAGGAGAACATTGTATTGAACAAAAAGAGAGAGAAGAAGCCATCTAGTGACTAGCTATGGACCCGCAGGTCTGTGGTAAACTAATCACACATCATCGAAGGCAGCAAGGATGATGTAGAAGCCCTCCGTGATTGATTCCCCCTCTGACAGAGTGCCGAAAAAGGCCTCCAGATGGGATCGCGGAAGAACAGAAGCTTGCGACGGCGGAAAAAGTGTTTTGGGTGGCTCTCTATTGGTTTGGGAATATTTGTGAATTTATAGAGGTGAATTAGGTCAAACGGAGTTGCATGGGTCCCACAAGCTCGGGGGCACGCCTACCCCCCTGGGACGCGCCCTATGAGCTCGTGGCTCTCTCGTAGCTCTTTTGGCCTCCTCCTGAACCTTCTAGGGTCCCTTCTGGTCCAGGAAAATCACCATAAAGTTTCATCACCTTTGGACTTCGTTTGGTATTGATTTTCTGAAAAGCCAAAAACAAGCAGAAAAAAGCAACTCGCACTTGGCACTGGGTTAATAGGTTAGTCCCCAAAAATGCTATAAAATAGAATAAAATGAATATAAAGCATCCAAGATTGATAATATAATATCATGAAACAATAAACAATTATAGATACGTTGGAGACGTATCACTTGTGGACCTACTAAGTTTACATGTACGCAAGGCTTTGTTAACTTATAGTCAACACACGATTCTAGAAGTAGTGACTGTTGGATGTCCATCTAACAGCCGCCCCAACCAGTGCGGGCGGGACCAGTTGCTCCCACCTCCCATGGCCGGCTATGCTACCGCGCAAGCCTCACCTCCGCACCCTACTCCCACGGCTGTCCAGGCCATCCCTCTGGCCACCCGCACCACTTGTTATTTTCTAGCATTGGCAGCCTCAGTCCAAAGCCAAACCAGTCAACCCACGTACTCCCCTCCGCTTAGGCATCCACTGCCGCGTCTTCCCCGACTCCTAGTCATTCCCTTTCTAGGCCTTGCCTCGTCCACCACATTGGTGCTCCCGGCGGCATGGTCATCATGGTCAAAAAATGACACCAGCGGAAGGGAGATGAATGTGGAGAGGCTGATAGTAGGGACCCACAAGGTCCATGGCATCACACAAGCAAGTGCCTCCTTATTAAGCAAAAAAATGATTCCTCCCCCTAACAACTGTGACCCACCAGCTACATATTCGCATGTAAGGAACTACATCCTTATTACGCGGAAAAAATGTTTTGTCCCCCTGACAGATGAGACTCACTAGCTACATCTTCGCACGCAAGGAAGTGCCTACTTATTACACACACACAAAATGATTCCTCGCCTGACAGCTGGGACCCACCAGCTATGTCTTCGCAGACAAGGTAGTGCCTCCTTATTACGTGGGGGGAATGCTTCTTTCCTTGACAGCTAGGACCCACCAGCTACATTGTCACATGCAAAGAAGTGTCTACTTATTAAGTGGAAAAAATGATTCCCCACTGATAGTTTGGACCCACCAGGTCAAAGCGTACATAGAATTGTATCCCTGGTCGTAAATGTGTATGTACATACTGGTCGATCCATCTCTCTGCAACGATGAACTGTGGTCTAGTAAGGTGTGGCACATGTCGTAGTATAATCCCCGACGTAGCAGTTCAGGTAGTCCCATCTAAATTATGTACATGTACATAAAACCACATTGCAGCCACATATGTACATATAGGCGGGGTCTCGAACACATACTCGCGCATACGTATGGCTAGGGCTCATGTACATGCATGGAGAGGCAACGTGGCAGAGGCAATGGATGGCTACATTGGACAGTAGGGGTACGCAGCAACAGCGTCCTGTTCATCTGCAGCAAACCGGCTGGGTTGGAACAGAGGAAACATCATGGTGTTCATCGGGAGCCAAGCGACTGGTTCGGAATGCGTCGTTTTCATCAGGATCCAACTTACTTGGATGGAATAGCCGAAATGGGGTTCTGTTCATTGACCACCCCCACCCACCCGCTGGGGATGTGGTGTACCGCACTTCACTTCAACCACCTACGGTCGAAATAGGTTCCTTTCATCGGGACGGGTGAGGGAGTCCTAGATTAAGGGGTCCTCGGACAGCCGGACTATATACTTTGGCCGTACTATTGGACTATGAAGATACAAGATTGAAGACTTCGTCCCGTGTCCGGATGGGACTCTCCTTTGTGTCGAAGGAAAGCTTGGCAATTCGGATATATTGATCTCCTTCTCTTTAACCAACTATGTGTAACCCTAGCCCCCTCCAGTGTCTATATGAACCGGAGGGCTTAGTCCATAGGACAACAACAATCATAATCATAGGCTAGCTTCTAGGGTTTAGCCTCTACGATCTTGTGGTAAATCAAATCTTGTAATACTCATATCATCAAGATCAGTCAAGCAGGAAGTAGGGTATTACCTCCATCGAGAGGGCCCGAACCTGGGTAAACATCGTGTCCCCCGCCTCCTGTTACCATTAGCCTTAGACGCACAGTTCGGGACCTCCTACCCGAGAGCCCTTGGTTTTGACACCGACATTGGTGATTTCATTGAGAGTTCCACTTTGTCGTCATGATAAGGCTTGATGGCTCCTTCAATCATCTTCAACGACGTGGTCCAGGGTGAGCTTTTCCTCCCCGGACAGATCTTCCTATTTGGTGGCTTCGTACTACGGGCCAATTCGCTTGGCCATCTGGAGCAGATCAATAGCTACACCCCTGGCCGTCAGGTCAGGTTTGGAAGCTTGAACAATACTGCCGACATCCGCGGAAACTTGATCTTCGACGGATTCGAGCCCATGTCAGGTGCGCCGAACAGTCACGATGAGCATGACTTAGATCTACCATCGGACAGTGTTCGGGAGATCGCACCTGCGGCGGCCCCGGAATCAATCCGGAGTAGATCATGCCATCCGAGGACGGGTGGATGGACCCCACTAAATAGGTCGCACACTCATCAGCGCTGGAGGTAAACACAGACTTCATCTCTAAAGATGTCTATGTCATCGGACCCTCGGACTCGTCTCTGGCCATAGGATCCGAACCGCGTATGTCCATGCCTATCGAATCTGATTGGGCACCGGTCATGGAGTTCACCTCCGCGGATATCTTTCAGCACTCGCCCCTGGGTGACGTGCTGAATTCATTAAGGTCTCTCTCTTTGTCAGGAGACTCTTGGCTGAACTATGTCCGGCTCGAGTGGGAAGCGGACAACGAAGAAATTCGTTCCCCACCCACCACCCACTTCATAGCCACTGTCGATGACTTAACCGACACCCTTGACTTCGACTCCGAAGACATCGACGGTATGGACGACGATGCTGGAGACGAACAGGAACCACCGCCCACGGGGCGCTGGACAGCCACCTCATCATATAATATATACATGGTGGATACACCCAAGGAAAATAACGGCGAGGATGCAATGAAGGATAATCCCCTCGATAAGCCACTGAAGCGACAACGTAGGCACCGCCCTAAATCCCACCACAATAAAAACAACGATAATAGCGCAAGAAAAAACAACACCCTGGTCGACTCCAAAGGAAACGATGACCCCATGGACCCAGCGATGGAGCAGGATGAGCCAGGAGACGGTGAACATAGTCCAGAGCAGATGTCCCATGACAGTGATCCCGAGGGTAAAATTCATCAACCTGTCTCCGAAGAGGAGAACAGTCCAGACGACGATGCCCTCATCATCCCGGAAAAACACTTGGAGCAAGAGAACCTCCATAGAAGGCTCATTGCCATCGCGAGGAGCTTGAAGAAGCAGAAGCAAAAGCTTAAGGCCACGCAGGATACGCTCAACCATAGATGGAACAAAGTGCTTGACACTGAAGAAAAATACGGTGGCGATCGCCACACAATGAGCTATCCAAAGCGCAAGCTGCTTCCCAAATTCCACGACGAGGCCATCGAGCGCATTCCGCCGAAAAATAATACGGCCGATCAGCAGGACCGACCACCCGGTGGCTGCGACAGGGCGGCCAATGAGTCCGCACACAAGTCAGCACACGATTTACGTGAGGTCCTAGAGAAAAAATCCGGTATGGCCAGGTCCATCTATGGATCTAGGAAGCGTTCCCGAGTGTAGGATCACATCCATCAAAATGGGCATATTGATCGAATACCAGCTCGGAATCAACACCGAACACAACCACCGTCAACACCATGCCATGATACATCCAAATATAGGGGTGCTGCACGCCCCCTGTGCTTCACCGATGAGGTGTTGGATCATGAATTCCCAGAAGGATTTAAACCCGTGAATATAGAGGCATACGACGGAACGACAGACCCTGGGGTCTGGACTGAGGACTTTATCCTTCACATCCACATCTCTCGCGGAGATGAACTCCAAGCCATAAAATACATGTCCCTCAAGTTAAAAGGACCAGCTCGGGACTGCTTGAAAAGCCTCCCCAAAAACTCAATTGGAAGTTGGAAAGAACTTGAGGATGCTTATAGGGCCAATTTTCAAGGGACCTATGTCCGACCTCTGGATGCAGACGATTTAAGTCACATAATTCAACAGCCCGGAGAGTCACCCCAAAAACTCAACTGGAAGTTGGGAAGAACTTGAGGATGCTTTTAGGGCCAATTTTCAAGGGACCTATGTCCGACCTCCGGATGCAGACGATTTAAGTCACATAATTCAACAGCCCAGAGAGTCGACCCGAAAGCTTTGGAACAAATTTCTCACTAAGAAGAATCAAATCATCGACTGCCCAGATGCCGAAGTCTTAGCGGCTTTCAAACACAGTGTCCGGGACGAATGGCTTGCCAGACACCGCGGCAGGAAAATCTGAGGACAATGGCAGCCTTAACAAGCCTTATGACCCGCTTTTGCACGGGCGAGGACAGCTGGCTGGCCTGTAGCGGCACCAGCGACCCAAGCACATCCGAAGTCAGGGATGGCAACGGGAAGCCGCGATGCAATAAAAACAAGTGTCAAAACAATGAAGACAGCCCAGATAACATGACGGTCAACACCGGATTCAAGGTCTCTCGACCCGGTCAATGGAAAAAGCCATTTAAAGGCAGCAGAGATGGACCATCTAGCCTAAATAAGATTCTAGACAAATTATGTCAGATTCATGGCACCCCTGAAAAACCTGCAAATCACACCCACAAAGAATGTTGGGTTTTCAAGCTGGCCAGCAAGCTCAACGTCGAACACAAAGGGAGGGAGACACCAAGTGAAGACGAGGATGAGCCTCGCCAGCCGAACACTGTGGGACAGGAAACAATTCCCACCAAAAGTCAAAACAGTGAATATGATTTACGCAACTCACATACCAAAGAGAAGGCGCAAACACGCACTTCGAGACATATATGTTGTAGAGCCCGTCGCCCCCAAATTCAATCCTTGGTCGGCCTGCCCGATCACTTTTGATCGCAGGGATCATCCAACTAATATCCGGCACGGAGGATCGGCTGCCTTGGTGCTCGACCCAATAATTGACGGATACCATCTCACCCGAGTCCTTATGGATGGCGCCAGTAGTCTTAATCTGATATATCAGGACACTGTCCGCAAAATGGGGATAGACCCGTCAAGAATCAGCCAAAGTAATACTACCTTTGAAGGACTAATACCAGGCGTAGAGGCCTGCTGCACGGGCTCTCTAGTACTAGAGGTTGTATTCGGTTCTCCCGACAACTTCAGAAGCAAAGAATTAACCTTCGACATCGCTCCATTCCGAAGCGGCTATCACGCACTTCTTGGAAGAACGACCTTCACTCGTTTTAATGTAGTACCGTACTACGCTTATCTCAAACTTAAGATGCCCGGTCCACGTGGCGTCATAACAGCTAGCGGAAATATAGAGCATTCTTTACGTGCGAAAGAATATGTGGCAGCTCTAGCAGCCGAACACTGAACGGCCTCTCCAACCATAATAAATGATCGGTCGTCAAGACCACGGACACGGTTATACGAGTCCGGCGCACCACCTGTTGTAATAGCTTAGATAAACCTGAGATTGGGATGATGGATATACCCCCCGTAGGTGGCGCTAGGGGATGCACGCATGTAAAAAACCCAAAGTTCGGCTTGACCCTATTAATACAATAACATATTGCATCTTCATGATCGCTCCAGAATAACCAATTTATTGCACGAAGTCTTTCACCTGGGATTTTCCTTTTTTCAGATGATCATCGTGCTACAGCCTTCCTGGATATGGCACAACAGAGATAAAGGGGCAGACGTGCAGCAGGGCCCTGCTCAAAGGTTTCTTTTTAGATTAAGACCCTGCGTAAACCTTTTTTAATGTCTCTTATTGCTTCTTCCCCTCTGGACACTTAACACAACCGGGAGGGATACTAGCGTTATTGGCATTTCGTCACGCCAGACTAATGCATGTACTAAACTCAGGGCTCATTATGGATGGCGTTACTCAGCCCCGTAAATGTTGTAATGTCTGAATACCTTAGGGAGTGTTCGGCGTCGCGAGTTTGGCCTTATATGCATCAGCTCCGAATCATTTCTTTGGTCAAATGTTGGGCTTGCCCGGCTCCCGTGTTTTGCTACCTTACGTTCCGCTCTATCGGCTAAGGTGGCACCGGGAGAACTACTGCGATTGTGCCCTGGTTCATCTGGATGAGCACCTCAGTAGAGAAAGCCAAAAACTAACTGTCATGATATAGCGCGAGACTGGTCAACCACTGATGACTCAGCGGAATCTTCGCGATTCCTCCGCATTAACAAAGGACCGGTTTCCCGGTCACGTGCGTACGTGCATCGTATTCGGATGAACGCGGAAGTACCAGGGGCTATATAGGAGCCCCACCGTCAAACTCCTATGGCTAAGTGAAAGTGTTAAAGCTATATAGTCCGGTTGCCTGGTTCGCCACGCTATCACCTCCTTAACAGACAAAGATGTTGGATCAAGTGTTATTACGCACTTTTTCGAACACCCCCGCATTATATGCGTGTGGGCTGAAGTTTACAACTGCAAACATTCAGGTTATATACAAACATAAATGGCCGCACAGGAGGCACTATAATACTTTCGGGCAAAAGTATAAACACAACCTTTATAATCAGAATAGCATTGTTTTTACAATTGAGATACATATCACTCAAGCATGGCACTCTTGGAGCACTAAGCCTCTACTAAACGGGCGCCTTCTAGGACTTCTTCAAAATAGTGCTCGGCCGGGTCATGGCCTCCCGCCGGACCCTGGGTTGCAATAGCGGTGGCCTCCATCCCTGCCCAGTATGTTTTAACACAAGCAAGAGCCATCCGCGGACCCTCTATGCACGCCGACCTCTTCACAGCGTTGATGTGTAACACAACACCAAGGAATTGTTGCACCAAACCAAAATAACTGTCCGGCCTTGGTCCCTTCGGCCAAAGATGATCCACGACAGACCTCATAGCAAGCCCGGACAACCTATGGAGCTCGGCCCATGCGGCCATATTTTCATTCAACGGCAGCGGACGCGTCGGGGCACTGAACTGCGACTAGAACAACCTTTCTACCTCATGATCTTTCCGATCTTTGTAAAACTCAGTCGCATCAGTAGCACTCCTTGCCAAGTCCACATACGCGTCTGCAGCAGTCCATAACTGATCCAGAGGGGCATACTTCGGATTGCTGGACTTCATCCGCAACAAAAAGGGCCTCCCAGCCATGATATCTCTGGCTTCATGAAGCTCCTCCCTTATCCCTATAATTTTAGAGCGAGTTTCCTTGGCTGCCTCCAAGGCCTTTAACAGGTCAGCCGCTTTCGCTTGGCTTTCCTTTTCAAGGAGCTCATAGCGGCCGGCGGCATCTTTTAGCTCAATAACCATCTCGGCTATTTTTTCTTCGCTCTGGCGATGAGCAGCCTATTCGGCTCTTAACTCTTCGACCGCCTTCAGGGCGGCCACATCACATATTCTGGCTTGTTCCCTGGCTCGGGCAAGTTCCGCCTGAAGGGTCTCCACGGCAGCAGCTCCATCTGCAGTCACAGCATATTACAGATACTAGCATCATGCTCCTCTTAATATTTGCTGATAAGCCGAAAATACTTACCATCTGCCTCGTCAAGCCGCTTGTTCACAAGCGCGATGTCGGCATCTGCCACGTCAAGCTGCTACTTCAGTTAGGCAAAATCAGGAGTCCAGTCAGCCGCCGGAACCTCATCCGCCTGCACATGGAAGCAGCGCGATCATTACATAGGACTATGATCCTCTGTTTGCCACCTTTGGATGGCAACCAGAGTCTCAGGGGCTACTATCTATACAAAGCACACCTAGCATGTGCGGTACCGTCAAAAATACATATATTATGTTGCGTACCTCAAAGCCTCTTAGCAGGCTCGTAAGAGCTTCATTCAAACCGCTTTTGGCGGATGAAATCCTCTCAACAACCGACCCATTAAGGTACGATGCGCCTCTGAGATAGCCGCTTGCTCAAAAGACCCATCAGTGTGTCCGGTCGTGTGCCAGACAATCCTGGACTCTTTCTCTTGCCCTCCTTCGGAGCAGAATACTCCGTGATGACACCTCAGGTTCGTCCGCCCCATGTGGCGGGGAGGCAGGAGGAGGCGTTTCACTCTCCATCATCTCCAGAAGAAGATCCCCCGAAGACGAACTCTGTGGAGAAGGGCTACGAGCCGGACTGCAAGATATATGTCTCGGTTATTATTCTCAGAGATAAAACAAGATATATTTACCAAAGTACTTTTTTTACTTACAACTTGGTTGACGGCTGGCCCCCCTGTGGGCGCTATGCAGTAAGGACGCCCTCGGGGGCAGGGCCCCCTGGCGAGGGTTTCTTCCCTCGTTTGGAAACCTCCATTTCCAAGTCTTCAAAGGCGGTCCTTTTCTTCCCGTGAGGAGAGGGGATTTTAGATTCACCTCCTCGATTATCCTCCTTCACGGAGGCACTTACTCCCCCGATTTGGATGTGTAAAGTATGAAGCCTGCCTCTGGCTTCTCTATTCCTCCCCTCATCTTCTCCTAACGGCACCTGATATGGTGTGCGCTCAAGCATCCTGGTTAATAAATGATCCGGCGAGCCTTCGAGAAGGGGGGCCGAACACCTGATCCTCTCTGCCTTTCTTATCCAGTCCTGGCAGAGAGCAATTTTTCAGAATGATGTTGTAAAAAACATAAAGGACGGCATGTTTGGTAGCGGAATTACTTACTTGGGTATCCGGACGGTTGTAGTGGAGACCCTCATCCTCGATGGTGTCCGGACACTTTATTCGTGATCCGAAGAACAATCCATACATCTCTTTGAGCGTCACACTGAAGAATTGTTGAATAGTTCGCGGTCCTTCCAGGTTGAACTCCCACATACAAAGAGATCGATGTTGGCATGGCAGGACCCGACGAACCAACATTACTTGCATTACCTTGAGAAGACTGACATCCCTCTTAAGGAGGTCTCGGATGCGGCTTTACAGTGTCAGCACGTCGTTAACTGGCCCCCAGCCCAGCCCCTTGTTGACCCATGATGCCAGTTGAGGCGGAGGACCCGAGCGGAATGGTGGAGCGGCCGCCCGCTTTGTACCTCAGGGAGTTGTGATGTAAAATCACTCCCGTTGCCATAATTCGGAAACCTCCGTGAAGGAACCCTTTAGCCATGGGGCGTCGGCCCCTTTGCTTATGATAGCGCCTCCGCACTCCACGTAACGCCCGTCTATCATCTTCGGCCTCGCATTGAAGGTCTTGAGCCATAGGCCGAAGTGGTGGGTGATGCGGAGGAAGGCTTCACACACAACGATAAACCTCGAGATGTGAAGGATGGAATCCGGAGCTAGATCATGGAAATCTAGCCCGTAACAGAACATGAGTCCTCTCACAAAGGGATGAAGACTAAAAACTATCCCTCGGAGGAATTGGGAAACAAATACGACATTCTCGTTGGGTTCGGGTGTGGGGATGACCTGCTCTTGGGCAGGCAGCCTATGCGGGATTTCGGCAGTGAGATACCTGGCCTCCCTAAGCTTCTTGATGTCCTCCTCTGTGACCGAGGAGGCCATCCACCGGCCTTGAAGGTTGGATCTGGACATGGTTGAAGGTCCGAAGCGCTTAGCTTGAGCCTTGGGTGTTCGAACTCGAGGTGGATGAAGAGAAGGATCGAGCGTGGGGAGAAAAGGACAGGCCTTGGCCCCTTTATAAAGAGGACGAATATCAAGCGTCCCCGCGTGCCTATTTGGAACTTGCCTAAAATCGAGGAGTCATATTAACAAGCGTGGTTGGGTTGCCCACACATGTATTGATGAGAATCCCGTGATAAGGGGAACACGATCTCTGCTTCGACAAGACGTGCCAATAAAACCGCCTCGCAACACGTGCACGGGCAGGCTGGGGAAAGCGGTTCGTAATAACCAGGCCATGGAGTGATGTCATGCTACAAAAAGTTGTCAGCAGATTAGATTTGTGGGATATTGTGTTCTCTACAGTGGTATGTGAAAATTATTTTGCAGAGCCGGACACGATCCCTGTGTTCAAAATCTTCTATGGAGTCTTCGGAGAAGGAACCCGCCTTGCAATGCCGAAGACAATCTGCGCGCCGGACTCATCATCATTGAAGCCTGGCTCAGGGTCTACTGAGGGAGTCCTAGATTAAGGGGTCCTTGGACAGCCAGACTATATACTTTGGCCGGACTGTTGGACTATGAAGATACCAGATTGAAGACTTCGTCCCGTGTCCGGATGGGACTCTCCTTTGCATGGAAGGCAAGCTTGGCAATTCGGATATATAGATCTCCTTCTCTGTAACCGACTCTATGTAACTCTAGCTCCCTCCAGTGTCTATATAAACCAGAGAGCTTAGTTCGTAGGACAACAACAATCATAGTCATAGGATAGCTTCTAGCGTTTAGCCTCTATGATCTCGTGGTAGATCAACTCTTGTAATACTCATATCATCAAGATCAATCAAGCAGGAAGTAGGGTATTACCTCCATCAAGAGGTCCCGAACCTGGGTAAACATCGTGTCCCACGCCTCCTGTTACCATTAGCCTTAGACGCATAGTTCGGGACCCCCTACCCGAGATCCACCGGTTTTGACACCGACAACGGGTCTGGCTACCGCAAAACTGAAGAAGCAGACTTCTGTTCAAACACCTACGGTCGAAACAGGTTCCTGTTCATCGGGAGGGGTGTGGTATACTGCAAAATGGGACTCCACGGGCTACTGTTCATCCAATATCAACTTCTTCCTCTACCTCGCCTCCACGTGCTACTATTCATACACTACCAAGTGCCTACGGCCTCGACGGGGTCGTGTTCATCCATCCGAACCGGCTGGGGTGTGTTGTACTGCAGCACGGCCTCCTCTGGGTCATGTTCATCCAGCGCCAACTGCCTGCATGGTCGGGTGTTGTTCACAACCCCCACAGGCTGGGGTGGGGCGTGTGAGTCGGTGGCACCAACAGGAATTGTTCATCCACAGCCAGCCAACCACCTAGGTCAACTCACCATGTCTCATGCAAGGGGCTCGATCGATGTAAGTCCTAACTCGATCTACGTATCACGCGCGCGGTAGCAGCAGGCATTGTTCACGGAGAGGCAACCTACCAGCTAGCTCAACTCACGTACATCCCGCGTGTCGGTGTACACAAACGGGGGTGTTTGTTTCCTCCTGGCTTGTGCACAGACCAATGTGGATTCCAGGGCAACAGACCTTGTCGGTCGTCCCAAGCTCAAGACTGAGAAGGTCAAGCCAACAAGAGAACCCCTCAGGAAGGCCTTCCTTGCCGGACAGACGAGCCCGCCAGGGTCAAAACCATGCCTGAGGGACAAGACCAAGCTGCCTCGGCAAGGTTCCCGGGGCCGCCGAGATCAGAGCCAGACAAGCCCCGTGCCCGACAAGCCCCGTGCCTGCAAGCCTCTGTTCAGGTGGTTGCATTGAAAACATCAAAGGGAAACTTGCCGGTGGCGCCTATGCTCGCAGGCTGCTAGGGGTCCGCCTCCAAAGCACTATGGCTAGTGTCAACCTCGGCAAGCTACCAGCATGCGTAGGATACACTCATACGAGAATAGCAGGCAAAATAAACTAAAAGGATAGCATTAGTTCATACACCTATTTAAGATACGGTTGCATCACGAAAGTAGCAAGACCTAACATAAGGCCAAAATATGTCTTTTTGTTTGACAACATTACCGCAAATGGAGCAGAGGAGCTTAGTCTTGGCGGACTCCTTGGACCCGGGGGACTCGTAGCACTTTGTCTACAAGGGGCCCGACGACCTCTACGGCGGCAGAGGTGTCCGTTCCGGCCGGTAGCTTCTTGAAGGCATCGGAGAGATCGACGTCAGGGTGGCGTTGTGCAAAGTTGATCAAGACGGTGAAGATAGCATCTCGAGCAAACTTCCGGGACTCCCTGGCAAAGAAGGCAGATTTGTCATCTTCATATGTCTTCAGACCGTCAATAAGGCCTTCGAAGAAATGTGTCAGCTTGACGCTAGGGGCCTCATGCTGGCTAACGGAGAAAGTATAGCTCTTCATGTTCATGGTGGTGATCTGGGAGGAGATGATCTCAGCAATGTTGAGCAAGCTCTTCGACCAGAGGTCATACAGTTCAACCTGGTATTTAAGCTTGAGATTGGCCTCCTTTCGAAGGGTCCCGGTAGTGTTCACTTCTTCTGTCAGAGATATCTCCCTGTTCTTGGCTAGCTCAAGATATTTTTCCAAGGTGGTGATCTTGGTGTTTAGGCCCTCGATGGTACTGGTGGCAGTATCTAGATTCAGGTTCTTGGAAGCGAGCTGTGATTGCAACCCCTCTAAGGTGGTAGTTGTCTTCCATGCTCCATCTTTGAGAGCCTCAATCTCCTTCCTGCCCTTGGCAAGGTCCTCCTCCAGTTTCTCCACCTGAATCTCAAGCTCTGCTTTGGCCTTGGAAGAAGAGGACAGATTATTAGCAACCTCCTTGAGTTTAGTAGCAACATCTTGGGCCTGCGCATCCATGGCCTTCTTGTAGTTGTCCTCCAGATCTTTGGTCCGCTACTGAACAAGGGTTTCCAGCTCATCATCCTTACCTCGAAGAGTGGCTGCCAAAGCCTCTTCTCGGGCAAGGATGCCCTTCTCTTTGGCGTCAAGAAGCGCCTTGCGCTCCATTAACGACTGGTCCTGAGCATTGGCCTTCTCCTTGTTGGCAGCCAACTTGTCTGCTTGATGCATAAGGGCTTGAGCCTGCCCGTGGTACCACTTGCACAACACGTTACCCTTGTCCTTCAACTGCTGATTCATGAGGCTGAGGGAATTGCGTCCTTTCTTGATCTCCTGCCACTTATGGCCGTACCTATCTTGCACATCCTTGAATCCTGCAACTATCATTTCCAGGAAAGCTAATTCCTTGGTGCAGTCAGCTGGATCATCTGTCTCCTGGGCCACATGAGCCAGGGGCCCAGGATGTGACTGATTTCATCATCAAAGTTTAACCTGGCAAGAATTGATGAGCTGGGGGCTGCCGGAGTGGGGTGGGCTAAGATCAGCGCCAAGCTATTCACAGGGGGTTGTGTTACTTTCACGGGAGGAGTCACCATTAAGTTTGAAGCATCAAACTGGATAGGTGCTTTATCCTTAACGACCATGATGGGACTATACATGCTGCTAGAGTTTTTCTCTATTCCTTTCGGGACCTCTTGGATATCCCAGGAGGCTTCTGCGTGACCCTCTCTGACGGTGATCCTGGCGCCTCCGTAGGGGCGTCCTTTCCTATATATGTCAACCACCTCCTCCAAAAGTTCCCTCTCCTCGAGTAGGGGAGCTGTGAAGGAAGTTGGAGCGAAGAACAATATGAGAATCAAAAGCTTAATTCAAGAATCAAGAAAGAAAATGATTTTAGAAAAGGATTCAAAGGCAAGTGGCTTACCTGTTGGCGACTGTTGGGAACAAACTTCCCCTTCCCCGGCAACGCTTATTGCTGGCGTTCGATTGACGGCCGCCCCCTCCGCGATGGAGGCCTCAACGCGAACGGACCCCGTAGTGGAAGCCCTTGCTGATGAATCCCCTCCTTGGACATCGGATGTGGGGGAACTAGAGTGGCCGGCTTCTTCTGACGGGCTTCTTCCTAATGATCCTCTCCCATCTCCTTGGCAGGCGACGGAGGAGAAACCTCGATGTTCCCTCCAGCAAATGATGTTTGTCCCATGCCCTCGTGCAGGGGATTGGACTGGGGGCTAGGCGCGGCATCATCTATGGCATCCTTTGCTAATTCAGTGTCTGATACCAAACCCGGTTCCGCTGCCGATTTGGCCTACTTGGCCTGATGCGCAACGGTTTCTTCGTCCTGTCAAGACCAGCAACATAAGATTAGTTGAGAATCAAGGAAAAAGCAAAGAGCAATCAAGAAGAGGAGAAGCCAAAGGCTCCCTTACTCTGGGTCGTCGAGTATGGCGTCCATCTCGTACACCAGGGGCGGAGGTGACTCCCTGGCTCTCTTGAACACCGGCGGGTTCTTGCTCACTGTCGGGGCCGGACTTGATGGTGGGGTAGGATCGACACCTTTGATAATCCGTTGTCGAGAGGGCGGTGTTGGAGCACGCGAGAGGCAAGCTGAATGGTGGTGCGTTGTGTCCTCCTTGTTGACTCTGGCGGTCATCTTCTTCACCTTGGGACCAGCCCATGACGACGAGGGAACCACGAGCTCTTGATTGCCTCTCTTACGAAGGTGGCACCGCTGTTCTAGGGCCTGAGGGCCCAGTTCAAGTCCTTCCTCTTCTTCGAGCACTTCGACTTCCTAGGTCCTGGCAATCTCGGTCCCGGTAGCCTCAGCCCTAGCAGTCGCGGCCCCAATAGCCTCGAGCCCGGCAACCTCATCATCCACGTGTTCTTCACGATGTTTTTCTGAGGAGTTCCCATCACCCGGGTCCTCATTATCCTCATCATCACCAGCTTCCTCTCCTCTGGCGGCATGCAGTCTTCTGGATTCTTCAAGCCTATTGTGTATGTATGCTTGTTCCTCTTCAGTGGTGCCCTTGGTGAAATCTATTTCCTTCCTAGTGGCCATCCCTTCTAGGCCGGAGACCCATTGCATCTCATCCTCTAAGGCGGGAAGTTCCCAGTCTGCCTTGACTCCATTGGCATTGCAGTCAGGCATCCACTGAAGGATTTAGCCCATAGTAGAGTTGATGTGCAGTGGGATGATTCTTGCCGGCAGACGAAAGGTGACAGTTTTGTGAAATAGTTTCTCACACAACCAGGCATGGCCCATGGCCGTTAGGTTGTTGCCGCGGCCTGGGTAAAGCCGCATCCTATTGGCGGCATTCATGTACTCCCAGGCAAACCTGTCCCTCTTCTGTAGGGGTGCAATGCAACATCGGAGGAAGTCGGCCCCCACATGCTCGATGGTTAGCCCAACAGCTTTGAGGCGAGTGATCCCATTCAGCGCTAGGCGAAGCTTTTCATCAGTGGCGCCCAGGTCACTCCAGTCCTTGCCGCACACCACATGCTCGGTCCAGGGCAAGTAGAACAAAGGTGCCTCTTTGTCCTGGATCCAGCACCAATCACCTCTCCATTCCTCCCACTTGTCGTGCAGCTGCCCTCCAAGGTACCCCCAATCTTACTTATTCCCCTGTGGAATCCAAGATATGTTGCTGGACAGGGATATGTCCTCAATACGGGGAATGTCGAAGTGGCGGAACAAGTCCACATTGGGGGCGACCCCGATGAAGTCCTCACGCAGATGGGCAAACATGACCATGCATGTCATCGCATTGGGTGTGAAATCCAACAACCAGAACCCATAGGCGTACATCATGGCGCTGAAGAAATCCGAGAAAGGGGAAGAAAGCCCATAGTAAAAGTATGTGCAGAAGAAGGGATATGTGTCCTCCGGGATCTTGGGCCCATCTGGGAGAACCACTGGCGCTCCATGGCCGCCCTTCGTCACTCTCCCCCACATGTAGTCGTACCTATGAATCAGCATGTTGCCGTCCAGGTCCTCCGGCAAGAAGGCCACGTTCTCCCATCGCTATTGCGCCAACTCCTCCGCCTTCTTCTTCTTCTCCTCTACCCTTGGGTCCGTAGGCTTGGCCGCCTGTTTCCCCTTTACAGCGCTCTTCTAGCGCCCCATTTTTAGGGCTCAAAGGGAGGAGGGAGATCTAGTGTAGTCCGGGGTGGATGGTGGCGGGGGGTGGTTTCTATCGCAAGGAAGACGATGAAGCGAGAGGGGAAAAGGGTGCGGATGCTCAGCGCCGATTCACGTTACCTTTTTTATTGGGACTACGCGAGGGGGCTGGCTCCCCATTCCATTGTTTCCCCTAACAAAAACCGTCGTCGCAAGAGCACTACCAAGTAACTACTGCAAACCCATGTTCTATGAACCGCGGTAACTGTGTGGGATGGACGTGTGATCGACGGGTCGTCAGAATCATTACTACCCAACAGCAGTTTTCACCGCGCGTCTGCGCACCTTTTGGGCCTAACCCAATGACGACCGTGGCACGTATCACTACTAGGGAAAACCCTAGCAGTAGCGCGTGTTTAAAGCCTATCAGTAGCGCAGGGTACCGCGCTACTAGTAAGGCGCTACAGCTAAAGGTTAGCAGTAGCGTCTATCGGAGCACACTACTGCTATATCGACTTAGTAGCAGCGCTTTCCACTATGAGCGCTACTGGTAATTAGTAGCAGCGAGTCTCCTAGCACGTGCTACTACTACTATTCTTTATTTCTTTTTTATTTCATTTTGTATTCATACACCTTTATACAAGTTTTCAAACTGCAGCAATTTAGAGAATGATTTTACATCATAATGAGTTATTACATCAGTGGGAGAAAGAACCGTGGACTAGTTTCAAGTGGATGGACATCCACTTGAAACTAATCGCAGTTCTTTCACCCAATGATATAATAAATACCATCATCATCATCATCATCATCATCATCATCATATCATTAACAACTCATCATCATAATACATCAGTGAGACATCACACACAAGTTAGTCACTAGACATAATCACAACTACTCATCATCATCAACTCTCATAAACATATTGTACCTCATAGGACCTACTACATTCTCTTAGGAACTACTATATTATCTTAGGTAAAATAGCATAAAACAAGATAGCCCCTGACTCTCCATTATGGAGAATGGAGATTATCCTGTCTCCAATTCTTGCCTTTCGCACAATGTTGCTTCCACGAACCTCCTTATGACTGTCAATACATTTCTTCCATTCTTTGATTATCATGTGTTCACCGTTTTTAGAAATCCGGTATGGACATGTGAGATTCGTAGGACGACCTGGCTGTATGTTCAAAACATCAAGGCAGCCATTCTGATACATCAAATGAGGCACACAATCCATCGGGATTTTCTGTTGAAAAACAAAGTAATAACTTCGTAGTTAGCAATGTAGTTCAGTTTTAGAAGTATGCAAAAGATGCATGGATGTCGTAATAGTAAAAAATCTTACCAGGACATCTCCATGGAAGTTATCATTGTTCAATACATGCACTAGTGGCACATATTCACCATAATTTGGAGGAGTTTGATAGAAGGCATTGTAATTCTCAATTTCAGTACAATATGCGACCAGATGATTTTTCTCCTGATAAGTTAACTCAGAGCCATCAGTGTAGTTGGTTCTGTCTACCATCTTCCGCACACTCTTTAAAGAATGAAAATAAGCTATCAATGGAAATAAGCTGTCAACTATTTTGAAATAAACAATATAAATTACTTAATAACTATGTTTGAGGAACTCACATAGCGGTAGAATTGGAAGCATATCAACAAGAACCCAAATGTCCAAATTGTATTGGAAGATGTCAGGATCATTATGATCCATGGTGACAAACATACCCTCTTGAAAATCATACATTTTGCAAAGTGCTTCCCAACCCGGGCAACCAAAATAGGATACGCTCTCAGAATTGTATAGATTTCCTCTGTGCGTCTTAGGCTGATGGTAACAGGAAGCGAGGGACACAATGTTTACCCAGGTTCGGGCCCTCTCGATGGAGGTAAAACCCTACTTCCTGCTTGATTAATATTGACGATATGAGTAGTACAAGAGTAGATCTACCACGAGATCGTAGAGGCTAAACCCTAGAAGCTAGCCTATGATGATTATGATTGTAATTGTGATCGGCCTTGTAAGGACCAACCTCTCCGGTTTATATAGACAACGGACAGGGCTAGGGTTTACATGGAGTCGGTTACAATGAAGGAAATACAATATCCGGATCGCCAAGCTTGTCTTCCACGCAAAGGAGAGTCCCATCCGGACACGGGACGGAGTCTTGAGTCTTGTATCTTCACGCTTCAATAGTCCGGACGATGTATATAATCCAGCTGTCCGGCGGATACCCCCTAATCCAGGACTCCCTCAGTAGCCCCTGAACCAGGCTTCAATGACGATGAGTCCGGCGCGCAGTCTTGTCTCCAGCATTGCAAGGCGGCTTCCTTCTCCGAATACTCCAAGTTAATCATCCAACACTTAAAACGTGTCCGGATCCGCAAGATAATCTTCACATACCACCATAGAGAGAATGACATTTCACGAATGCAATCTGCTGACAACTTTTTAGACAACATGACATGTCATTTCGGTCGGGTCATTATTCGAACCGTTTCCCCACAACCAGCCACAATGCATATTGCGAGGCGGTTTCCTTGACATGTCTTGTCAAAGCAGAGATCATGTCCCCTTATCACGGGATTCTCAGTAATACGGGTATGGGCAATCCCACCACGCCATCAATCGTGGCGCTTGGGAAGTAAGCGATTCTCAACGGGCAAGTGGGGAGGCGCACCGCTTTCGTCGCCTCTTATAAAGGGATAAGAGTTCCCCATTTTTACCCATGCCTTCTTCCTCATTTGCCCACTTTTTCCCCCTCGAGCTCTAGCGCCCTAGCCCAAGTCTTCTCCACATAGATAAACATGTCTGGAGCAGGAGGCAAGTGGGTGGCTTCCACCGTGAAGGAGAAGCACATCACAAATCTTCGGGCGGCTGAATACTTGGCCGCAGACATAGCGCACTGGCTACCACACGACGGGCAGGTCATTCCAACCCCAGGACTCCACGAGAGGGTCGTGTTTCTCGCCCACTTCGTCCATGGACTGGGGTTTCCACTTCACCCCTTCGTCCGCCGGCTCCTGTTCTGCTATGTGCTAGATTTCCATGATCTAGCCCCAAATTTCATCCTCAACATCTCAGCGTTTATCTTCATGTGCGAGGCCTTCCTCCGCATCAAGCCTCACTTTGGCCTGTGGCTGCAAATCTTCTGCGTGAAGCCGAAGATCGTGAGTGGCCAGCAAGCGGAGTGCGGAGGGGCCATGGTGGGAAAGATACCTAACGTCACCTGGCTTGACGGCTCTTTTGCGGAAACCGTGAAGGGGTGGCAGTCGGGGTGGTTCTACATCACCGAGCCGCGCGGTGCCAACTGGGCTGCGGCCCCCGAGTTCCGATCCGGAACCCCATGCGACTCACCTCCTGGGAAAAGAAGGGCCTGTCCTGGGGTGAATCTATAGAGCTGATCGGACTCTAGACCTGCATCAAGAGCATGAAGGACAAGAACATCAAGCTTCTCAACGTGATCCAGGTCATGCTCGTTCGCCGGATTCCCCCGCGCCAAAGGCGGGCATTTAATCTGTGGGAGTTCGTCCCAGCCGAAAACTAGACGCTTTGGAGGCTCTATGGCATGACACATTAAGATGCCTGGAAGGCGCTGTTCAAGGCCTCCGAAGTACCTCCTCCCACATCCTAGGACCGTGGGCTTCACGCCGCGCGGCCTTCTAGTCAGGTGAGTTTTCAGACTACCACCGGATTCAGTTCTTCCCAATATATTCATGGGGGAGTCTTAAGTAATTGTGCATATTTGTTCAAGACTATGTGGAGACAGCGGAGCAGATTGACTGTCCGGCTTCGCTGCCAGAAGGCCCAGCTGATGCTCTCCTGATGGAGATGCTAGTCCCGGCGCCCTACAAGGTGCCGGAGAAGAAGGCCGAAAAGAAGGCCCCGGGGACCCGAAAGGGTATCCGGCGTAAGGTTGTGCCGGAAGCCTCGTCCGAAGATGACGAGGCGCACTCCTCCCCCGAAGGGTAGGAAGAAGAAGAAGAAGCCGCCCCATCCGGAAAGGATGAGGGGCCTGAGGAGGCGGACCAGGGGGCCGGGAGAGGCCCCCGGCGCAAGGCCATCATTCCCTCGTTGTCCGATGACGACGAGGCAGATTCCTCCCTCGGAGGCGGAGGGAAGCAATAAGAAACTTTACCTCTCCGCACTGGGGAGGAGAAAAAGAGGAAAGCCGCCCCGGAGGGGGAGGCTGGGACGTCCAAGAAGGGAAAGTTGTCCCTTCCGGACTACTCCGCCACGGCCGCCCATAGCGAGGAGGGATGGCTGCCCAGGGGGAAGCCCCTAGCGCGGTTGTAAGTATCTGCACTCTATCGTGATTTTACTTCATAGTCTTTTTATAACGCCGAACATATATGTAGTCCAGCCAGGGCTCATCCCGAGGTCTCGTCTTTGGATGGGTCCCTGAGCGATTATGCGATGAATTCGCTCCCGACGGCCACTACTCCTCAACCCGCGGATGGCACGGAGGTGTTGTCCCGAAGGCTCCCAGAGCGGGGGGAGGTGACTCTAGAGACGCCTCAAGGCGAAGCACCAGTTGTCGGACACGCGGGGTTAAATCCCCGCGGATCGTGTCGGTGAGAGCCGCGGTAGGCCGGGCTCTCAGCCTAACACTGTTTCGGAACCCCCAACGGTTCTGGACTCAGGCGGGCAACCCCTTGTTAGGGAGGGCGAGCCGTCCTTGCCGAGGACTTCCGCTACGCCTAAGGCGTCGGATTGCCTGCTGGAAGCGCTTCAAGGCGCTTCCATGGATGAAGAGCACCATACTCTTATGAGTGCGGTGATTCAGAAGGTTTTGTCTGCCAAAAGCGGACTAACCGAAGCTTGCACCAGCCTCCTTGCAGGCTTTGAGGTAAGTAAAAATGTGTGAAATTACCACCCGATAGGTAGTAGCCTTGATACTCTGTTTGGTGTTCGGAAAGAAAAGCCAAACGAAGGGTCAATTATAGTAGCAGGAGTCTAATAATAAATGTGCATGTGAATGAGCAGGCTGTGTTGCTTGCCGCTGCTGCCCGCACAGCCGAGGTCACCGAACTAAAGCGGGACCTGGAGCAGGCGCAGGGAGAGCTCAACCTCACGAATAGGCAGCTCGAAGAGAACAAAGGTGAGTAATTCCCCGCTCTTATGTATTTAAGGATAGATGAAATCGATTAGTCTAATGAGGAAGCATCGTGACTGTGTAACAGGGGCCACCACCGAAGTGGCGTCCCTAAAGAAATCGCTCTCTGAGACCGAAGATAAGGCGGCCTTGGAATGCAAGGAGTGCGAAAAGCAAAGTGCTAGAGTGAGCGAGGTACAGCAAGAGCTCCGGGACCTCGGCAAAAAGTTCGAGTCTGTGGATCATGATCTGAAGATGAAAGAGGCCGAGCTTGCGAAGGCCCTTGTGAGTATGAAAGATGCCAAGGCCGAAGCCGACAAGGCACAGCAGGAAATCCAGGCGGCCAAGAAGATAGCGGCGGGTAAGACATTCTTTATGCAAAGCAAACATGTGGAGGAGGCGTTTCTTTTACTTACCCGAATTTGGAGCTCTCCAGGGGCATTCACAGATCTGCCACACATCGTCTCAGATGTTGTAGAGTTCTACCGTGCTGAGGAGGGGAGCTCCACGGAGAAGCTGTTCTGGTCCCAGTATGTTGGGGCCAAACACCCAATGCCTCTGAGTGACCAACTGAAGCAGTTGGTCGAACTCCACAGGGTGGCCGAAGTGGCTATGAAAGATTTCATAGTCCGGATGTGGCCTGGTGAGCTCCTGCCCACTACCTACTTCGGCCTGATCAAGCGGATGGTGAATGCCTGTCCGCAGCTTGAAGTGATCAAGCGATCCGTTTGCATTGAGGGTGCCCGCCGGGCCTTTTCCCACGCGAAGGTGTATTGGGGCAAGCTGGATGCGGAGAAGCTGGTGAAGGACAGGCCGCTGGAGGGCAAGGCGCATCGCCATCCCGAGAAGTACTATGAAGGCATTACGAAGGGCGCTCGTCTCGTGGCCGATGAATGTACCAAGGACAAGATCTTTGAATAAATGTACCTCTGCCGCTGTTGTAATTTAAAGACGAAGTTACTTGTGCTATGTAGCGCTATTTGATTTAAAATATTACCTTCTGTGTGGCTGTTTATAAAATTCTGAAGGTAGGCCAGTCGTCGGCTTCCGCCCCCATGTAACTAGTACCGGGGTGTTCCTGGAGAAACCCGGATACTCTTTATCCAAATTTTTGGTCCCTTAAGGAGGTATCTCGCGCAGCGAACAAGGCAATCGGACTATGTGGCTTTATAACTTTCACTTAGCCATAGAAGTCTATAATTTTAAATTTCGACGAAGCCCCTAGAATTCGGAGGGCCGAATCGGGGCGCTATATACGCCTAAATCGGAGGAAGCCGATTCCTCACCTAAAGCAGAAAAATCCTTAAGGATTTTAAGACCCCTCGAACAGCGACCAGCTCTCGCCGCATCATGCCGGTCAGTTTTTGGATTTCTCTACTGAGGTGCTCGTCCGGAAGAACCGGGACACAATCACAGTAGTTCTCCCTGTGATACCTTAGCCGATATAATGGAACGTAAGGTACCAAAACAAGGGAGCCGGGCTAACCCAACTATTCCTTGCCGCACTGTTGAAAGTGTTCGGACTTGTTTTTCCATATTGTGAGGCGCCATAAGAAGCCCCTGGCAAACTGATCATACCAAGGTGTACGAATGCGATATTAAATAAATATTTGCAAAAAACATGCACAAATAGGAATAATGAGCTGACGCTATATATTATCTCCCATTGATGAATAATACATTTAAGCGTATGTTTACAAGGGGTGCGTTTAGGTAGTAGTAAATAGGACTATTTAACATGTCCTATCCAAGGGCAGGCTGCATGTAGGTATATAAAACAGGTATAACGATCGAAAACAGATTCCACGTGTGTATTTCCTTTTGTGCGCAAAGCATGTTGCCTCCTTGGTTTCCTCTCCTATGCAAGTCCGTCAATCCGGCTCTTCTGAAGAGGCTTCCCTAAAGCAATATCCTGAAAGATAAAAAGGGAAGGTTATGAAGGTGTGTTGTGGTGATACCGCACTATTGACTTTGTCATTGTTGCGCCTCCACCTATGCCCATGGTATTTTGAGTGCGTAACTGTGTTCGCATGGCACGAATGCTGCTTTGAAGGGGCTTAAGCAGAGGCCGGACTGCTAGTCGCGCTCTTGGCGTGCCTGGTGATCCTGTTGTGGGGTGCTCCGGACTCGTTTGACGGTGCTCAAAGTTGCTGTCGCCGGATTGGTGGTTTGTCGGAGAAGGCCGCATTGTACTTCCGCCGCGAGGGCTGCGGTATGCTCTTCTGTTCGGAGAGAGCGGTCCATGTTTCCGTTAACTGTTATGACCCCGCGCGGTCCTGGCATCTTGAGCTTGAGGTATGCATAGTGTGGTTCCGCATTGAATCTAGCAAATGGTAACCACTACGAAAAGGGATGATCTCTTCGCTTCGGAAGTTATCCGAAGATCCAAAGACCACTTCCAATGTTATAGAGCCCGTACAACGGGCCTCTACTCCAGGATTTACGCCTTTAAAGGTGGTTTGGGTGGGCTTGATCCTTGAAGGGTCGATGCCCATTTTGCGCACTGTGTCCTGATAAAACAGGTTCAGGCTGCTACCGCCGTCCATAAGGACTCGCGTGAGGTGGAATCCATCGATGATTGGGTCTAGGACCAATGCGGCTGAGCCGCTGTGACAGATGCTAGTAGGGTGATCCCTACAATCAAAGGTGATCGGGCAAGCTGACCATGGGTTGAATTTGGGGGCGACTGGCTCCATCGCGTAGACCTCCCGTAGTGCTTGCTTCCGTTCCCGCTTGGGAATGTGAGTGGCGTAGATCATGTTGACCATTTTCACCTTGGGGGGCGGGGGGGGGGGGGGGATTTCTTCTATCCCCTCGTGTTCGGGCGCCGGGGCTCTTTGTCATCGTCGCTGTGCAGCCCCTTGTCCTTGTTTTCGGCGTTTATTTTGCTGGCCTGTTTGAACACCCAGCAGTCTTTGTTGGTGTGGTTGGCTGGCTTGTCTGGGGTGCCATGAATTTGGCACGAGCGCTCCAGTATACAGTCTAGACTGGACGGTCCCTGATTGTTTCTTTTGAACGACTTCTTCCGCTGACCGGACTTGGATCCGCTAAATCCGGCGTTTACTGCTGTGTCTTCAGTGTTGTCGCTGTTGTTCCGTCGCTTATGTCTGTTGTCTCGTGGCTTGCCGTTATTGTCGCGGACATTCGAAGTGCCGGAATGTGGCGTGGTGCTATTGCGAGCCAACCAGCTGTCCTCGCCCGTGCAAAAGCGGGTCATTAGTGTTTTGAGAGCTACCATGGACTTTGGTTTTTCCTGGCCGAGGTGTCGAGCGAGCCACTCGTCACGGATATTATGCTTAAAAGCCGCCAGGGCTTCGGCGTCCGGACAATCGACTATTTGGTTCTTTTTAGTTAGGAACCGAGTCTAGAATTTCCTGGCTGACTCCCCAGGCTGTTTAGTAATGTGGCTCAAGTCATTGGCGTCCAGTGGTCGCACATATGTGCCCTGGAAGTTGTCGAGGAATGCATCTTCCAGGTTTTCCCAACTGCCAGTGGAATTTCCTGGCAGGCTATTTAGCCAGTGCCGGGCGGGTCGTTTGAGCTTAAGGTGAAGATACTTGATTGCGTGTAGATCGTCTCCGCGGGCCATGTGAATGCGGACAAGGAAATATTCGATCCATACAGCGGGGTCTGTTGTGCCATCATATGATTTGATGTTTACGGGTTTGAACCCTTCTGGGAATTCATGATCCATCATTTCGTCGGTGAAGCAGAGGGGGTGTGCGGCTCCTCTGTGCCAGGCTATGTGGCTACGCAGTTTGAATTGGTATGGGTTGCTGTGTTCGGCCCGGCCGGACTTGTTGATAATGTATCCGGTGTGACGATTATTGTCGCGTGCTGGGGCACGCCCCCGCAATCCGTAGATCGATCTTGGCTGTCCTGCTTTGTTTTCCCGTATATCTTGCAGGTCTTGCCTGTTGCCCCGGGCCGTAGTGTATTGGCATGGGGGTGCGGGATGGTATTCGGGCTGATATCCTGTTTTATCCTGGCCACGGGGTGGCCGGTCAGCCGTTTGGCGCTCGAGTCCATATTCCTCGGCTGCCAGGACTTCAGTCCATCTATCTGTGAGCAGGCCTTGATCAGTCTGGAGTTGCTGCTGCTTCCTTTTCAAGCTCCTTGCAGCGGCCATAAGCCGACGCTTGAAGCGCTCCTGCTCCACGGGATCCTCAGGCACGCCGAACTTGTCGTCGCCGAGGCTAATCTCATCTTCGGAGGGGGGGCATGTAGTTATCCTCCTCCGAATATTCGTCTGTCGCCTGTTCGTCTGGGCTGACCTGCTCATCTTCCTACTCGGCCTGCTCGAAGGTGGGCTGATCAGGGTTGTATTTCTCTTCAGCATCATCCGGATTGTTTTCGTCTCCTGGGCCAGTATTGCTGTGGCGGGGCTTGGAGCAGCGTCGATGACGCCCATGCTTTGTTTTTATCTCTGAGTGGTTATCCTCCGTTGCCTCATAGCCATTGGTTTCCTTTGGAGTGTCCACCATATATATATATCGTATGAGGAGGTGGCTATCCAGCGCCCCGTGAGCAGTTGTTCCTGTTCTTATCCTGCATCGTCGTCCATACTGTCGATGTCTTCGGAGTCGAAGTCAAGCACGTCGGTTAAGTCATCGACCGTGGCAATGAAGTGGGTGGTGGGTGGGCAACGAATTCCTTCGTCGCCTGCTTCCCACTCAAGCCAGACATATGTCACGCCCAAGATGCGACCCTATCCTAAAGGAACTCGAAGGTCCCACCAAGGATAGAAGCGCATCTTGAATACGCTTTTCCAAGGTGGATATCATTACATCAACATTACATAAATAGATGGGGATACATACATAAGGCATACGATGCCACACAAATACAACATCATCTTACATAAGAGCACCATCCGACTACGAATGAAACACAAACAAAAGCTCAAACAATATCCACCCTGCTAGCCCAGGCTGCCGACCTGGAACCTATCCCCTGATCGAAGAAGAAGCAGAAGAACTCCAAGACAAGCAAACATCGCTCTCGTGTCATGATCATCACATAGCCTGTACCTGCAACTGTTGTTGTAGTAATCTGTGAGCCACGAGGACTCAGCAATCCCATCACCATGGGTACCAAGACTAGCAAAGCTTAATGGGAAAGGAAGGGGTAAAGTGGTGAGGTTGCAGCAGCGACTAAGCATATATGGTGGCTAATATACGCAAATAAGAGCGAGAAGAGAAACAAAGGAACGGTCGTGAAGCTAGCAATGATCAAGAGGTGATCCTGAACTCCTACTTACGTCAAACATAACCTAAAGACCGTGTTCACTTCCCGGACTCCGCCGAGAAGAGACCATCACGGCTACACACGCGGTTGATGCATTTTAATTCGGATCTGGTGTCAAGTTATCTACAACCGGACATTAAAAAATTCCCATCCGCCACATAACCGCGGGCACGGCTCTCGAAAGTTTAAACCCTGCAGGGGTGTCCCAACTTAGCCCATGATAAGCTCTCGCGATCAACGAAGGATATTCCTTCTCCCTGGGAAGACTCGATCAGTCTCGGAATCCCGGCTACAAGACATTTCAATAGTAATAAAACAAGACCAGCAAGACCTCCCGGCGTGCCGACATCCTGATAGTAGCCGCGCGTATCTCGTCTCAGGCCACGACTGGATGAGCACTACGTACAACTAGAACCAGCCCTCAAGTTTCCCCGAGGTGGCGCTGCAAGTGGCTCTAGTTTGGACCAACACTTAGACAAGCATTGGCCCCGGGGGGGGGGGGGCTAAAATAAAGATGACCCGTGGGATGCGCGACTCCCATGGGAAAAAGGTAATAGGTGAGGCAAATGGTAAAACCAAAGTTGGGCCTTGCTGGAGGAGTCTTATTCAAAGCGAACTGTCAAGGGGGTCTCATAAATCACCCGACCGCGTTAGGAACGCAAAATCCGAGAACATAACACCGGTATGACGGAAACTAGGGCGGCAAGAGTGGAACAAAACACCAGGCATAAGGTCGAGCCTTCCACCCTTTACCAAATATATAGATGCATTAATAATATAAGAGATATTGTGATATCCCAACATAACCCTGTCCACCATGGAGCAATCTTCAACTTCACCTGCAACTAACAACGCTATAAGAGGGGCTGAGCAAAAGCGGTAACATAGCCAAACAACGGTTTGCTAGGAAGGGTGTCAAAGGTTAGAGGTTCATGGCAATTTGGGAGGCTTGAAGAGCAAATGATAGGTAACGCAGCATAGCGATAGAACGAAGCAACTTGCATAGCAATGATAGTAGTGAGATCCAGGGTAGCGGTCATCTTGCCTGAAATCCCGCTAGGAAGAAGAACGAGTCCATGAAGAAGACGAACGGGAGTAGTCGAACAAATCCTCACAATCGCAACATTACCGGAACTAAGAAGCAACACCGGAAAGAAACAAACAACATGGTAAATGCACAAGCATAAACATGGCATGATGCACAAACAAGTATGATGCATGTCCGGTTTAATGAGGCATGGCATGGCAAAGTGCAACAAACAATACTACAAATTAAGTGGAGCTCAATATGCAACGAGTTGCATATTGACAAAACACCACATTGACATATTTAGTTTAATCTCGTTTAAGCTACCAAACAATGTTAAATGTTGTTAAACATGGCATGAGGTGAAGCACAATTAAACTACCTATCTAGGCAAGTTTAAATGAGGCCGGAACAACAAACAACAATTCCGGTAAATCCTCATGTCATTTAGCAATTTAATGCAAACACAATTTTAAACATTTTAATTGTTGTTATCATGATGCGGATGACATGCACAAGTTTTAGGCAATTTTCATGAAAATGTTGACATGAGTATGTTATGAAGCATTTGGTCACCATGGCGGAACAAAAGGGGTGCCACGACAATGATAACAAAAATGGTGCCACGACAACATTCCGGTGATCCGACAACTCATCGAGATGTCGGTGCAAAAGAAAGTGTGGGTGAGCGTGTCATGCAAAAGGATGGTGGGGTGATCCCGATTACCGGGTGTCCCACATGTCGGGGCATGGAAACAAGGAACGCGCAAGCGACAACTCGGACACGGTGCAAACGGTGCATCTCATTCAACACATGCATTCGTTCACGGGCGTCGTCTCGGGGTTATACCTTCGAAGCGGTTCGGGTTCGGTACGATGTAGAGGAAGTAGTCGTTCACGGTTCATCGTGGGAAGTAGTTTTTCACGTGGCGACGGTAGTTGTTCAGGGTCTTGGCGGGTCGTCGTGTAGCCGTACATGTTCGTCGTGGTACACGGTTCGTAGACGTTCGAGTCATCGGTAGAGGTACTTGTCGCATCATCAGGCGTAGTCGACCTTGGCGTATCCAAAGGGTGCTTGGCGATCCAAAGTTGCTCCTGTTTGGGGAGGTACCGCGAAAACGGCACCATGTGTGGGACACGCAGGGAGGGTGACACGAGCAGAGGTGGCCATGGAGGGGAGGTCACGATGTCGGGCAAGAAGGCGGCGCGATCTCTGGCGAATGGCAACGCGGCGGCCCGAGGGGTCACCAGCACGGGCGAAATAGCGATGGCCAACGCTGCTGTCAAGAGATGGAGGTCGGGGCCGGAGCTGAGCAGCGCCAGCAGGGGCGGATGGGCGCAAGGAGGCCAGGAGGAGCAGCGCTCGGCACTGGTTAGCGTGGAGCAGGGGAGGCAGAGCTCCTGCTCGGAGAGGTGCGGAGAGGGGAACCGCGTAGAGGCGCGAAGGATGGCGGCGGCAGTGAATCGGGTTGGAGGCGAGCACGAGATGGCATCGGGGAGGGTGCAACTGTTGCTGCTGCCGGCTCTGACAGAGGCGAGATCCGGCGGAGGAGCTGGCGAGGCGGCGGCGCTGGGTAGACGAGGAGGCGGGCGAGGAGAAGTCAGGGAGGAGAAGGGGTGCAGGGAAGGCGGCAAGGTGGTCGGAGGGGTCACCGGCGTGGTGGAGCTTTTTTGCAGCCGGAGAAGCATAGGGGAGGGGCGGCGTGAGGGCTCAGCTCCTCTCTCTCCCTGTGAGTGGCGGCGCTAGGAGGAGAACGAAGGGAGAGAGCTGGGGGTCGGGAGAGAGATGGTGTTGCGATGGGGATCGAGACGAAGGGGTGGCGGCGCTGTGAGGGAACGAGGGAGCGATCGAGAGGAGGGTTCGGTCGGGCTAGGGTTATAGAGGCGGCTGGGCCTAGGCGCAGATGGGCCTGCCTGGCTAGGCTGCTGGGCTCCCTTCTCCCTCTCTCTTATTCTCTAGAAACAGAAAATAACAAAGAAGGAAAACAGAAGAAAGGAGGTGTTGGGGAAGAAATTGGACACGCGGATAATTTTCCCGGACCCACAAGAAAGTGCTTGTTCCGAGAAAATAGAAAAGGCCATGGTTGAAAGATGTAAATTCAAACTCATTTGAATTTCACTCAAATGGGTTTGAACTAGGACTTAGTTTTGAAGTGTCCAAAAATGTTGAGATTTTTGGTGGAGCTCCAGAAGATGATGAAAGAAATTATGGGCAAGGTTGGAGACCAAGAATTGAGATAACAACGGCATGGGATATTCTGCAAGTGGGTTATGGTTAATTCCAAATAAATGGAATAATTTTATTATAGCTCCCTAATAATAGTAGGAGACTTTGAATATGTTTTAAAGAGAAATCACCATGTGAATATCCCTCGATTTAAAAAGTTCAACGATCTACGCAATTTATTTAGGTGAGTTTTAGAAATTAAATGACATGCTGGCATGATGACATGATGCAATGCAAGAGATGGCATGATGAATGCACAAACAAAACAAATCACACGATAAAACTCGAAATAGCTGGAAGTCTTCTGGGGCACCGGGCTCGGGGCGTTACAACATAGTTCGGCCGAGAGCCTCCTGACAAAGAGAGAGACTTTAATGAGTTCAACACGTCGCCAAAGGGCGAGTGCTGGAAGATGTCCGCAACGGTAAACTCCACTACCGGAGCCCAACCTGGCTCAACTGGCTCAAGAGTGCGCGGACTGGAACCAACAACCGGATACGAGTCTGGGGGCCCGGAGTTACAGGCTTCCTCAAAAGTGAGGCCTGTGTTCGGCTCTACCGCCGATCAGAGTGCAGCCCGCGGGGCGGGGCCCATCCCTCCGTCCTTAGGCGATGCAGCCTGCTCCGGATTTAGGTCTGGGGCTACTGCATGGGTGATATCCCGAACATTGTCCGACAGCAGGTCTAGGCTGTGCTCATTGCGACTGTTCGGTGCTCCTGGCACAGGCCCGAATCCGTCGAAGGTCAAGTCTCCGTGAATATCTGCCGTGTAGTTCAAGTTTACAAACCTGACCTGGTGGCCAGGGGCGTAGCTGTCGATCTGCTCCAGATGGCCAAGCGAATTGGCCCGCAGTGCGAAGCCGCCAAACACGAAGATCTGTCCAGGGAGAAAAGTCTCGCCCTGGACCGTGTTGCCGATGATTGAAGGTGCCATCAAGCCTTGCAGCGACGACACAGAGGAACTCTCAATGAAAGAACCAATGTCAGTGAGGGAGTCCTGGATTAGGGGGTGTCCGGATGGCCAAACTATAGCCTTTGGCCGGACTCCTGGACTATGAAGATACAAGATTGAAGACTTTGTCCCGTGTCCGGATGGGACTTTCCTTGGCGTGGAAGGCAAGCTTGGCGATACGGATTTGTAGATCTCCTACCATTGTAACCGACTCTGTGTAACCCTAACCCTCTTCGGTGCCTATATAAACCGGAGGGTTTTAGTTCGTAGGATGAACAACAATCATACCATAGGCTAGCTTCTAGGGTTTAGCCTCTTTGATCTCGTGGTAGATCTACTCTTGTACTACCCATATCATTAATATCAATCAAGCAGGAGTAGGGTTTTACCTCCATCGAGAGGGCCCCAACCTGGGTAAAAACATCGTGTCCCTTGTCTCCTGTTACCATCCGCCTAGACGCATAGTTCGAGACCCCCTACCCGAGGTCCGCCGGTTTTGACACCGACATTGGTGCTTTCATTGAGAGTTCCTCTGTGTCGTCATCTTTAGGCCCGATGGCTCCTCCGATCATCAACAACGGTGCGGTCCAGGGTGAGAGTTTTCTCCCCGGACAGATCTTCGTATTCGGCGGCTTTGCACTGCGAGCCAATTCGCTTGGCCATCTAGAGCAGATTGAAAGCTACGCCCCTGGCCATCAGGTCAGATTTGGAAGTTTGAACTATACGGCTGACGTCCGTGGAGACTTGATCTTCGACGGGTTCGAGCCGCAAGCGCGCCGCACTGTCACGATGGGCATGATCTAGCTCTGCCGCCGAACAGTGCCCAGGAGGCCGCACAAGTTTCCACTCCGACCCTTAGCTCGGAGCTGACTGCACCGATCGAGAACAGGTGCCTGGACACCGCCTATGGTCAGGAAGGTTGGGATGCAGATGACAAAGAAATTCAAAGCCCACCCACCACCCACTTCGTAGCCACTATCGATGATCTAACCGACACGCTCGACTTCGACTCCGAAGACATCGACGGTATGGACGACGATGCAGGAGACGACCAAGAACCAGCGCCTACGGGGCACTGGAAGGCCACCTCGTCATACGACATTTACATGGTGGACACCCCAAAAGATGGGAATGGCGATGGAGCAACGGAGGATGATGTCAGGACCCCGACTCAATGCCACATCGATCTAGCATGTAACACCTCATATCACTTTGCGGCCTCACGCACGGTATTCCCACGGGTGTCGCCTTACCTTTGCCCGGGACCGTTTGCGCCTTTTGGCACACGTATATGATAGTGTCGCTAGCATCCATATGGTAAGGAGCCCGGGCTGACATGGCTAGTCGTAAACCCAAAGTGGCACAAACTTACAGGGACAGGTATCCATGACCCAGCATCGAACGTGTCGGTCATCAGCGAGTGAATCCAGGCTGTAGCACTGGGCTAGCAGGACTCCGGTGAACCGGGCTATAGCGGGCTAACAAGACTCCAGTATTCATCGCGTGACATTTCCCCAAAGGGACAGACACAGGAACGAAGAAGGACACATGCCGGCCAGCCTAAGTGTTCCGGAGCAGTAGCAAGCTACCATGGCTCGGTGGAAACACTAGGAGACATTTCCCGGTAAGAGAGGCTACTAAAGATAAACAACTAGATAGTCAGATCCCACACATACCAAGCATTTCAATAGCATACACACAATATGCTCGATATGTGCAAATACAACATGGCATCACAACATGACTCTACGACTCAAGTATGTATTCATTAGGCTCCGAGGAGCGAGATATTACAAACATGGGTCTCACGACCCAACATTCAGAGCATACAAGTCAAAGCACAAGCGGAAGCTATCATGTCTGAGTACAGACATCTGCAAATGAAAAAGGCTTGAAAGCCTGACTATCTACCAGATCCTGCCGAGGGCACAAGATCGTAGCTGAGGTAACAAGCTAAATGTCGAAGTCCACGTGGAACTACTAGCGAGATTGAAGTCTCTCTGTAGAAACATAAAATAGGCAAACGTGAGTACAAATGTACCCAGCAAGACTTACATTAGAACTAACTACATATGCATCATTATCAACAAAGGGGATGGTGGGGTTTAACTGCAGCAAGCCAGCTTTGACTCAGTGGCTATCCTAAACTACGACTGCAATGTAACTCTTTTGAGGTGGCGCACACGAGTCCACATATTCACCATATCAATACACCACTATGGATCCGCTCCCGTCTCCCTACGAGAACGCCATCCATAGCACTCACGCTTATCTTGCGTATTTTAGAGTATCCACTTTCACTTGTCTATGAACTGTACAGGCAACCCAGAAGTCCTTTACCGCTGACATGGCTATTCGAATAGATAATGTTAACCCTGCAGGGGTGTACTTCTTCACACACGCTCTCACCACTTACCACCGTTTACACGACATGTACTCGGCAACCTTCAAGCGGAAGCCCAACGAGGGTGTCGGCCACGACCTACCTAAACACTCAAGTCCCTAGTCCAGGTTTATCGCCTATTCGGGTTCCATCCATGAGGAGATCCGGCCGGAGTTTCGCTCACAGCCCCAAACGATGTGAGCAGGGTTCCCGAGACACCAAACGGGCGCCCGGTTTACCCGGCCACGTGCCTACCGCATCACAGCCCACCCCTACGGTCAGCACTGCGCACGGCCTCCAGCATACTACAAACACCGGAAACTACTTGCAACTCCTGGACAGAGGACAAGGGTGATTATAGAAGCCGAGAGGGTCCATTGGTTTCGGGCCCAATGCGTGGTAGTAACTGTATCATGGATCACAAACACAGAACTCAGTTCCTGAGGACGGCTACAATGAGACAACCCACCATGTACTCCTACATGGCCTCTCACCGCTACCTTTACCAAATCGTGTTCACACACTTAGCTCACACACACAGTAGGACATGTTCACACACCTCTGATTCATCCTCGATGAATCAGACCCGACTCAACTCTAAGCAGTAGCAGGCATGACAAACAAGCATGTATGAGTAGGCACAACAGGGCTCAAACAACTCCTACTCATGCTAGTGGGTTTCATCTATTTACTGTGGAATGACAGGTCATGCAGAGGATAAAAGGGGTTCAACTACCGCAGCAAGTAACAGTTGAATCGATGTTGTCCTAATGCAATAAAAGAGAGCAGGAGCGAGAGAGTGGGTTGTATCGGAATGAACAAGGGGGTTTTGCTTGCCTGGTACTTCTGAAGACAATATAGTTCTTCATCGGTGTCATCGAATTCATCGTCGGAACACGTCTATCGAGAGGGATCAACCACCGACAAACAAAGAAGAAACACAATCAATGCAATGCACAATATGATGCATGATCATGACATGACAATATGCTGTGATTTGGGTAATGCAGCTAAGAACAGAAAGGGTTGAGCTTATTTGAACCAAAGATTCAAATTCAAACTCAAACTATGAATTCATAAAGTGCATTATCATGTTTTGATATGAACAGCAAGGTTAAGTTGATTAAACATGCATGAAACCAGTGCAGATGGATAGATTGGATTTTTCTGATCATTTCTCATATATAATTTGTTTCATTTGGAGTTACGGTTGAATTTCTATGAATTTTAGAAGTTTTGGTTATTTTCTGGAATTTCCTGTAAAAGAATAAATCCAGAAATTACATTATTGCATCAGCATTACGTCATGCTGACCTCAGCAGGTCAACAGGCTCCGTCCAGGTCAAACCTGACGTGTGGGGTCCACACGTCAGTGACACAGGGCTGGTTTGGGTGGATGACATGTGCGTCCAGTCAACGGCCGCGTCAGCAAAGTCAACGCTGACGTGTGGGTCCCAGTGGGTTATTAACTAATCTAAACAGAAGAATAAATTAAACTAAACAGGCATAGGGCCCACATGGCAGTGGCACTAGGGGCGGTTTAACTGGGTCATTAGTGGCTAACTAAACCGGGGTTAGGCCGATGGCTCGTCGCCGGCGAGGTTAGTGGCGGCGGAGCGCGTCGGGTTTCGCCCACAGGCGACCATTTGGACGGAGGATTTGTGCTACGCGTAGCTGGGGGTCGCGCGCGTCTGGTAGTGCAAGTGGGAGGAGCTGGGGTGGAGCGAGCTCGCCGGAGTCGAGCTCGTGGCGGCGGCCGGAGTTCGGGTGTTGAGCGAGACGGAGCTACAGAGCACAGGGAGATGGATGGGTGTGTGAGTTATGCTCAGGGGAGTGCAGTCAGTTCAGTGGTGAGCTCAGACGCGTGCTTGCATGGCTGTAGCCGCGGTGGCGACATGGCCGGCGGCGAGGAGCAATCGGCTCCGATGGCCACGGTGGCTAGAAGGCGTGGGAGAGCAGGGGGAGAGAGGGGAAAGAGGCAGGGGCTCACGGTGAGTTCGAAGGGCGGGTCGGCGTGCTCGGGGAGGCGTCGGAGACGGCGAAACGAACGGCGGCATCCGGCGGCCGTGGTTGGGGAAGAAGGCCTCAAGCGTCGTCTCGGGCCGTCCTGGCTAGTGTAGCTCGGAGAGGAGGGGGAAGAGGTTGCGGCGGAGCCTTTGGGATCATCGGCGGGGCGAGGCAGTGGCTGTGGCCACGGCGGCATCGAACAGCGGCGATAGGATCCGCTCGGCGTTCGCGAGGGAGAGAAACAGAGGTGGGGGGAGGAGCACAGGGAGAGTGGGAGGCGTCGAGGGGGCCGCGTGGCGTCTGCGAGAGACGTCCAGGGGGGAATGAGGCAGCCAGGCAGGGAGGAGGTGGCCGGCGTGTGGCCGCACGCGCCGGGCACGCGTCCCTGCCTACTGGCGCAAGGAGGAAGGCGACAGGAAGGAGGCGGTGGTGGGCTGGGCCGGCCAGCTGCGGTGCTGGGCCGGTAGGTGGCGCGAGGTAAGTGCTCCAGGTAGGTTCTTTCTCTCTCTGGTTTTTCTATTTACTAATGTTTTCTATTTTCTGCAATGGGTTTTGATTTGATTTATAACATCAAATCATTTTTTTAACTTTCTGTAAATTGAATGTGAGCTCAGGAACTAGTCCAAGGTCACAGGCAACTTACAAAAATATTTGAAGTTTATTTCTTATATAACAGAAATAAATTCAACTCAAATATGTCATTGGTTTAAGTCAAAGGCCCAAAATAAATATTTCTGTGATTCCAAAAATATTGGTTTGAATTTTACCTCATGCCAATATTTTTACAGAATAACATGAACATTTTCTTGGACCCTTTTGATGAGATTTGAATGTTGGTTATTTTTAGAGGTTTTCTGAGGCTTTGAAAAATTCCTCAAGTCAAGTTTCATTTGAATTTAAACATGATGCATGGATGCAAAGCCACTAGTTACAAACAAACTCTAGGGCTGTGACAACTCACCCCCACTATACAAGAATCTCGTCCCGAGATTCAAGAAATGAGGTAAGAAGACAAGGGGACACTAAGTATCACAAACTTCATGATCCCAACTGTCTTTCTCGAGGATGCTGATTCAGTGCTCCAATTGATCTTGACGTCTTTGCTTTGAGATTTTCGTCCAACACGAGGATAGAAACACTCTACAAGGATGGATCATTTTAATGATCACAAGATCAACTCACGGAATGATATATAGAACATCTCTTGAGCTGAGAGACAAAACACACATCATGAAGGACGGAAGAAACAATTTGACGAGGGTTTCAAGTAGCGAGGATAAACTGCCATGATACCACAACGAGACACCTTAGGGAAGGTGACTCATAGAAATATCCCCTTAAGTGGCAAAAAGAATTACCTTTGATTCAGAGATCATTGAAACTCTTTATACCAGCCTAAGGCAAATCACAATCAATTATTTGAAGGAGTCCGAAAGAATGACATTCTCGGGCCAGAATGGATGATGTGGATTACCTTGTTGAGGAAAACACAATGGATGATTTTAGTAACTGGGGAGAAGCTCAACACTAGAGAGTGGATCCACTGTTGGATTGGTTATAGCATAACTGAGGAAACTGAGAGCAATCCCAGTTAGTGCCGATGATAACACCTAGCGCTTGTGTGTGCTCTCAAGAACTTGAGCATTTCCATATTCATCAAGGTTTTACCACTATCCGTGTCAAGGATCCTGGCAACACAACATACCACCATGATGAATAGCGATGGACGATGCATATGCAAAGGAAGATAACACCTTCTCAGATTTCACCTTGATGGGGCCAAGGGAACAAAATCTGGATGATTGACCGAGAGACATTTAGCACTCCACTACTAATGTTCTCCTTGATGTGCTAGCATAATCCATTCATAGATATGGTTTGATATCTAGAACATCAAGTAAAAGGTCGGACTTCGGAAACACAAAAATCCATAAGGAATAGCTACGGAAGTAAATCCTACGAAATCCTTATGGGGAGGTGGCCAACTTCTTCAATCAAGATACTACAATAATAAGTCTTCCGGCGGGGTGTGTTGGCCATGACATCCACTTTACCGGTTATGGCGAGACCAATATTATAGTTCTTGGGAAATGTTCCAACCATCATGTCTGCCTGAGATTCAGATCTGGTTGGTGTTAGAACATTCCAGACTCATCAGGTCTAGAAAGAGAAATGAAAGTTTGCAACACAAATCGACGAGATGACATCGTGAGATTCTCGGGAAATGAACTACGATAGCAAGCTCCAAAACATGAGCTGGTTCTGCTACAACATGTCAACACGTTGTCCGAGACAAGCATGACCACACAGTAGTCTTATAATAAAACACTACCGAGTTCAGGAGGAAAACCATCATCGAGGATATCGAAGTCCTTGCAAAAGTCTTGCTCTTAAGAAGGAACTTCTTCTCCTTGAGCAAATCAATCAGTGGCTTGGTGTGCTACGGAATACATATGGAGTGGAGGTAATTAATCTACCAAACCATAGTATACTTTGCACATGTGTGACTAACTTGGGATGATTCCAAGGAAGCAACATTGACTTTATCGAATTCACGGCGGCAACTTACATTAAGTGCACGTGAATATGAGGAAGTCACTTCTTACATTCGAACATATGCTTCATGAACGGGACATGAAGATAATGCTTATAGAAGTTTCCAACACTAGCTTAATGTTCAACAAAATCATGGGGGAGATAAGGGTGTTGTCGATGGGCTCAACAACAATTCATCCAGATTTCCATGGAGATGGAATTCCATAACTATGTGAACAAGGTGATAGTATTGGTCAGACCCAAAAGACATAATGGTGTATGCTCGAGGAAAATCCACGAGTAAGACAACATTACGAACATCGTTGGTTCTGATTTGATTTGAGAATAGCCCACACTCAAATCAAAGTTTTGGCAAGACAATAGGTCCAAAAACTGGTCACGAGGATCAATCGATGAAGATATCATCTTTCTTCAACACACACACACGAAAAGATATCCCTTAACATGAACTAAGTCAGACAAGCTTTTATCTTCCAACTCTCCAAGTTGTTGTCTAGCTCAACCAACTAGCTCAGGGATATCCAACACAGATTCTTGGAGAAGGAGTGGTTTACAGGAATAAACAAACTTGATCACAAACTCAACATAGCGGCCAGGTGACAACCCGGTAATACTTCCGAGAAGATATTCAGAACATCACGAACCACCAATATGTTACTAAGCTCGAGAACAATCTTGCTTCCCAGAGCAAGACGATATGATCAAATAAGCAAGGGATTGAATAATCCTAACTCATTAATCAAAGAGTGCAGCAGAATAAGGACTAGGTAGCACAATCTATCTTAGAATGATGATTCAATAACCAACATGTTAAGAATGAGGTTATTGTCCATTTACTACCAAGCAACGAGTTGCTCAGAGTATTGATTTCACAGATCACAATTCACTTGTCAGCACTCCGGTTGCAATAGCACGGGACCGAGGAATGAATAATGATAGTGAGAAGTATCACTACGTCAAGAATTCATAAGGGATGGTGCAATTCTCATGACAATCCTGACATAAAGGGGGTAATACTCCAGGGTAGAATAGAGCAAAGCTAGATTAGCAATTTGATCTGTGGAGTACAACTGCTTTGACCCAATCCTAGAAATGGACAAGGTACTGGAGTTTGTTTCTCCTAGTCACTCCGAATAGAATGGCTTGACAGACCACAGAAGTAAAAGGCATCGATGAACACGAATGCACGACTACTCCTGACTATCAATCGATAGACGAAGGTCAGGATACAACTAAAGGGGGACAACTCAAAGGAACATATGATTTTCTGAGTTGTGGATGCATAGATTAGTATGTCGAACCAAGTTCAACAAATTTCTTCCGGATAATCCATGCAAAAAGGTAGAACTGGCAGAGTCACAATATAAAATGGAGAACTCCTCACGAGCACTCCTGTTGTGATCTTTTGATCCAGCAAACTTCTGCCATAAGCGGTTCATAGTATTTGGAAGAAGGAAATACCACGGACCTCGAGGACTATCGCAAAGTTACTAATAACCTAAAGGAACGAGAAAACACTATCAACATGAAGTGAGTAAGGTGAATCTCGGGTTCAAAAACCCAGGAATAGAATACCTACTACTAAGTGGCATCACGGGATGCTTTCGGGAATAATGGCCAGAATCATCACACTTGGACACAAATCATGGCTAGATTACTAGATGATCCCCTAAAACACCTAGGGTCATAATAATAATTCCAACATATATGTCGAGGTAATAGAATACCTCAACTCAACAATTAGTGTGATTAACCTGGCCGAAAGGAACATCAAACCAGAGGGAAAGGATTTGCAAGTGCATCAGATTGTTTAGAAACCTGGGATGACTCGGACGGCATAACGGCTGTAAATGCTCAAAAAGATTGGAGACATGCTACAAAAATGGTGGCATAGCCACTTAATATCACAATATCAAGGTTCTGAGACCAGCTATGAACATACGGAAGTAGTAACAACTGAACTGAGATTTGAAACTAACAATTCTATAAGTCTATGGATTAGTAACACGTCATCCTGATAGATAGATGAGAAGGCCTAGTTCTTAATCCCCGTAGAAGAGAAGAGGTTGACTCAGATCAGAAGGCCATGAGGTATAAGGAGTAAAAAGAGCCTTACGTTCCCTTCCCACAAGCAATTCCCTTACATAACTAAAGAATTTATAGACTCAACTTCGACCAGTTTGGCTTGGTAGTCCTATAGGCAGTCAGGCTCTGATACCAAAGCTGTCAGGACCCCGACTCAATGCCACATCGATCTAGCATGTAACACCTCATATCACTTTGCGGCCTCACGCACAGTATTCCCACGGGTGTCGCCTTACCTTTGCCCGGGACTGTTTGCGCCTTTTGGCACACGTATATGATAGTGTCGCTAGCATCCATATGATAAGGAGCCTGGGCTGACATGGCTAGTCGTAAACCCAAAGTGGCACAAACTTACAGGGACAGGCATCCATGACCCAGCGTCAAACGTGTCGGTCATCACCGAGTGAATCCAGGCTGTAGCACTGGGCTAGCAGGACTCCGGTGAACCAGGCTATAGCGGGCTAACAGGACTCCAGTATTCATCACGTGACATTTCCCCGAAGGGACAGACACAGGAACAAAGAAGGACACATGCCAGCCAGCCTAAGTGTTCCGGAGCAGTAGCAAGCTACCATGGCTCGGTGGAAACACTAGGAGATATTTCCCGGTAAGAGAGGCTACTAAAGATAAACAACTAGATAGTCAGATCCCACACCTACCAAGCATTTCAATAGCATACACACAATATGCTCGATATGTGCAAATACAACATGGCATCACAACATGACTCTACGACTCAAGTATGTATTCATTAGGCTCCGAGGAGCGAGATATTACAAACATGGGTCTCACGACCCAACATTCAGAGCATACAAGTCAAAGCACAAGCGGAAGCTATCATGTCTGAGTACAGACATCTGCAAATGAAAAAGGCTTGAAAGCCTGACTATCTACCAGATCCTGCCGAGGGCACAAGATCGTAGCTGAGGTAACAAGCTAAATGTCGAAGTCCACGTGGAACTACTAGCGAGATTGAAGTCTCTCTGCAAAAACATAAAATAGGCAAACGTGAGTACAAATGTACCCAGCAAGACTTACATCAGAACTAACTACATATGCATCATTATCAACAAAGGGGATGGTGGGGTTTAACTGCAGCAAGCCAGCTTTGACTCAGTGGCTATCCTAAACTACGACTGCAATGTAACTCTTTTGAGGTGGCGCACATGAGTCCACATATTCACCATATCAATACACCACTATGGATCCGCTCCCGTCTCCCTACGAGAACGCCATCCATAGCACTCACGCTTATCTTGCGTATTTTAGAGTATCCACTTTCACTTGTCTATGAACTGTGCAGGCAACCCAGAAGTCCTTTACCGCGGACACGGCTATTCGAATAGATAATGTTAACTCTGCAGGGGTGTACTTCTTCACACACGCTCTCACCACTTACCGCCGTTTACACGACTTGTACTCGGCAACCTTCAAGCGGAAGCCCAACGAGGGTGTCGGCCACGACCTACCTAAACACTCAAGTCCCTAGTCCAGGTTTATCGCCTATTCGGGTTCCATCCATGAGGAGAACCGGCCGGAGTTTCGCTCACAGCCCCAAACGATGTGAGCAGGGTTCCCGAGACACCAAACGAGCGCCCAGTTTACCCGGCCACGTGCCTACCGCATCACAGCCCACCCCTACGGTCAGCACTGCGCACGGCCTCAAGCATACTACAAACACCGGAAACTACTTGCAACTCCTGGACAGAGGACAAGGCTGACTAAGAAGCCGAGAGGGTCCATTGGTTTCGGGCCCAATGCGTGGTAGTAACTGTATCATGGATCACAAACACAGAACTCAGTTCCTGAGGACGGCTACAATGAGGCAACCCACCATGTACTCCTACATGGCCTCTCACCTCTACCTTTACCAAATCGTGTTCACACACTTAGCTCACACACACAGTAGGACATGTTCACACACCTCTGATTCATCCGCGATGAATCAAACCCGACTCAACTCTAAGCAGTAGCAGGCATGACAAACAAGCATGTATGAGTAGGCACAACAGGGCTCAAACAACTCCTACTCATGCTAGTGGGTTTCATCTATTTACTGTGGAATGACAGGTCATGTAGAGGATAAAGGGGTTCAACTACCGCAGCAAGTAACAGTTGAATCGATGTTGTCCTAATGCAATAAAAGAGAGCAGGAGCGAGAGAGTGGGTTGTATCAGAATGAACAAGGGGGTTTTGCTTGCCTGGCACTTCTGAAGATAATATAGTTCTTCATCGGTGTCATCGAATTCAGCGTCGGAACACGTCTATCGAGCGGGATCAACCACCGACAAACAAAGAAGAAACACAATCAATGCAATGCACAATATGATGCATGATCATGACATGACAATATGCTGTGATTTGGGTAATGCAGCTAAGAACAGAAAGGGTTGAGCTTATTTGAACCAAAGATTCAAATTCAAACTCAAACTATGAATTCATAAAGTGCATTATCATGTTTTGATATGAACAGCAAGGTTAAGTTGATTAAACATGCATGAAACCAGTGCAGATGGATAGATTGGATTTTTCTGATCATTTTTCATATATAATTTGTTTCATTTGGAGTTGCGGTTGAATTTCTATGAATTTTAGAAGTTTTGGTTATTTTCTGGAATTTCCTGTAAAAGAATAAATCCAGAAATTACATTATTGCATCAGCATTACGTCATGCTGACCTCAGCAGGTCAACAGGCTCCGTCCAGGTTAAACCTGACGTGTGGGGTCCACACGTCAGTGACACAGGGCTGGTTTGGGTGGATGACATGTGGGTCCAGTCAACGGCCGCGTCAGCAAAGTCAACGCTGACGTGTGGGTCCCAGTGGGTTATTAACTAATCTAAACAGAAGAATAAATTAAACTAAACAGGCACAGGGCCCACATGGTAGTGGCACTAGGGGCGGTTTAACTGGGTCATTAGTGGCTAACTAAACCGGGGTTAGGCCGACGGCTCGTCGCCGGCGAGGTCAGTGGCGGCGGAGCGCGTCGGGTTTCGCCCACATGCGACCATTTGGACGGAGGATTTGTGCTATGCGTAGCTGGGGGTCGCGCGCGTCTGGTAGTGCAAGTAGGAGGAGCTGGGGTGGAGTGAGCTCGCCGGAGTCGAGCTCGTGGCGGCGGCCGGAGTTCGCGTGTTGAGCGAGACGGAGCTACAGAGCACGGGGAGATGGATGGGTGTGTGAGTTATGCTCAGGGGAGTGCGGTCAGTTCAGTGGTGAGCTCAACCACGTGCTTGCACGGCTGTAGCCGCGGTGGCGACATGGCCGGCGGCGAGGAGCAATCGGCTCCGATGGCCATGGTGGCTAGAAGGCGCGGGAGAGCACGGGGAGAGAGGGGAAAGAGGCAGGGGCTCACGGTGAGTTCGATGGGCGGGTCGGCGTGCTCGGGGAGGCGTCGGAGACGGCGAAACGAACGGCGGCATCCAGCGGCCGTGGTCGGGGAAGAAGGCCTCAAGCATCGTCTCGGGCCGTCCTGGCTAGTGTAGCTCGGAGAGGAGGGGGAAGAGGTTGCGGCGGAGCCTTTGGGATCATCGGCGGGGCGAGGCAGTGGCTGTGGCCACGGTGGCACCGAACAGCGGCGACGGGATCCGCTCGGCGTTCGCGAAGGAGAGAAACAGAGGAGGGGGGAGGAGCACAGGGAGAGTGGGAGGCGTCGAGGGGGCCGCGTGGCATCTGCGAGAGACGTCCAGGGGGGAATGAGGCAGCCAGGCAGGGAGGAGGTGGCCGGCGTGTGGCCGCACGCGCCGGGCACGCGTCCCTGCCTACTGGCGCGAGGAGGAAGGCGACAGGAAGGAGGCGGTGGTGGGCTGGGCCGGCCAGCTGCGGTGCTGGGCCGGTAGGTGGCGCGAGGTAAGTGCTCCAGGTAGGTTCTTTCTCTCTCTGGTTTTTCTATTTACTAATGTTTTCTATTTTCTGCAATGGGTTTTGATTTGATTTAGAACATCAAATCATTTTTTTAACTTTCTGTAAATTGTATGTGAGCTCAGGAACTAGTCCAAGGTCACAGGCAACTTACAAAAATATTTGAACTTTATTTCTTATATAACAGAAATAAAATCAACTCAAATATGTCATTGGTTTAAGTCAAAGGCCCAAAATAAATATTTCTGTGATTCCAAAAATATTGGTTTGAATTTTACCTCATGCCAATATTTTTACAGAATAACATGAACATTTTCTTGGACCCTGTTGATGAGATTTGAATGTTGGTTATTTTTAGAGGTTTTCTGAGGCTTTTGAAAAATTCCTCAATTCAAGTTTCATTTGAATTTAAACATGATGCATGGATGCAAAGCCACTAGTTACAAACAAACTCTAGGGCTGTGACAGATGACCACTCCAAGAAACAGCCTAAGCGCCGGCGTCAGCGGCGCCGCTCTAAATCCCGCCACAGCAAAAACGGTGATTCCGGCATGGGAGACAATAACACCCCGAACAGTGCCGAAGACAACCCCCTCCAGCAGGATTCAGTGCAGGAGGATGGAGAAGCCAGCCCTCATGAGAGAGCGGCAGGCAGAGAGGTAGAGGACGACAATTACATGCCTCCCTCCGAAGACGAAGCAAGCCTCGACGACGACGAATTTGTCATGCCCGAGGATCCCGTCGAGCAAGAGCGTTTCAAACGCAAGCTTATGGCCACGACAAGTAGCCTCAAGAAAAAGCAGCAGCATCTTAGAGCGGACCAAGATTTTCTAGCCGACAGATGGACTGAAGTCCTGGCGGCCGAAGAGTGCGAACTCGAACGCCCCTCCAAGAGCTACCCAAAACGCAGGCTGCTACCCTGATTAGAGGAGGAAGCACCTAAGCCTACATCACCAGCGCATAATACGGCCGACCGGCCACCTCGTGGCCGCGATAGAGAGGCCTCTCGGCCCTCCACTCAAGCCGCACCCCGGCGCCGCTCAAAAAATACCAAGGCGCGGGAAAATGCGCCAGACCTGTGGGATATATTGGAGGACAAGGCAAGGCAAACAAGATCAATCTACGGATCGCGTGGGCGCCTCATGATACGTGATGATAACCGTCACGCCGGATATGGCAATTCCGGCCGGGCCCAACACAATAGACAAAGCTCGTTTGAGCTGCATCGTGATATAGCCCAATACAGAGGCGCCGCACACCCACTATGCTTCACAGACAAAGTGATGGATCATCAAATCCCTGAGGGTTTCAAACCCGTGAACATTGAATCATACGATGGCACAACAGATCCTGCGGTCTGGATCGAGGACTATCTCCTTCACATCCACATGGCCCGCGGTGATGATCTACACGCCATCAAATACCTCCCACTCAATCTTATAGGACCAGCTCGGCATTGGCTTAATAGCTTGCCAGCAGAGTCAATCGGTTGTTGGGAAGACCTAGAAGCAACATTCCTCGACAATTTCCAGGGCACTTATGTGCAACCACAAGACGCCGATGACCTAAGCCACATAATTCAGCAGCGAGAAGAATCGGCCAGACAATTCTGGAGACGGTTCCTAACCAAGAAAAATCAAATCGTCAACTGTCCGGATGCAGAGGCCCTTGCAGCCTTCAAACATAACATCCGTGACGAGTGGCTTTCCCGGCACCTAGGACAGGAAAAGCCGAAATCCATGGCAGCCCTCACAACACTCATGACCATCTTTCACGCGGGAGAGGACAGCTGGCTAGCTCGCAGTAACAACATGACCAAGAGCCCTGGTAATTCGGGTACCAAGGACAGCAACGGCAGGTCGCGTCGCAACAAGCACAAGCGGCGCATTAATGGCGATAATTCTGAAGACACGGCAGTCAATGCCGGATTCAGAGGCTCAAAACCCGGTCAGCGGAAAAAGCCATTCAAAAGAAATATGCCGGGCCCGTCCAATTTGGACCGAATACTTGATCGCTCGTGCCAGATACATGGCACCCCCGAAAAACCAGCCAATCACACCAACAAGGAGTGTTGAGTGTTCAAGTAGGCAGGCAAGTTAAATGCCGAAAACAATGACAAGGGGCTGCATAGCGATGACGAGGAGGAGCCCCGGCCGCCGAAAAATAGAGGACAGAAGGGCTTCCCCCATAAGTGCGGACGGTGAACATGATATACGCAACCCACATACCCAAAAGGGAGCGGAAGCGTGCACTAAGGGACGTATATGCGATGGAGCCAGTTGCCCCAAAGTTCAATCCGTGTTCCTCCTGCCCGATCACTTTTGATCGAACGGACCACCCCACTAGCATCCGCCACTGCGGATTCACCGCATTGGTTCTAGACCCAATCGTTGACGGATTTCACCTCACTAGAGTCCTGATGGACGGCGGCAACAGCCTGAACCTGCTTTATCAGGATACAGTGCGTAAAATGGGCATAGACCCCTCAAGGATTAAACCCACAAAGACGACCTTTAAAGGCATCATACCAGGTGTAGAGGCCAACTGTACAGGCTCAGTTACACTTGAAGTGGTCTTCGGATCCCCGAATAACTTCCAAAGCGAGGAGTTAATCTTCGACATAGTCCCGTGCCGCAGCGGCTATCACGCACTGCTCGGACGAACCACATTTGCAAAGTTCAATGCGGTGCCGCACTACGCATACCTCAAGCTCAATATGCCAGGCCCTTGAGGAGTTATTATGGTCAACGGAACCACCGAACGCTCTCTCCGAATAGAGGAGCATACGGCGGCTCTCGCGGCGGAAGTACAACGCAGCCTCTCAAGGAAATTCTCGAGTCCGGCTATTGAACGTCCGGACACCGTCAAGCACGCCCGGAGTAACCTACAACAAGACCGCCTGGCATGTTCCGAGCACGCGTAGCAATGCAGCCCCAACCCCAGCCCTCGCGAAATTGCGAAACCAGTACTACGCGTACATAATTACGGTCTGGAAATACCATGGGCATAGGGGGAGGGGCACGACCATAGCAGGCCCAGAATGCGGCTCAACCGCACCAGGGGCTCCTGATTGTGTCATTCCTTTTTTTCTTACTTTCAGGACTTCGTTCTCAAGAAGCCCTGTCCGGCAGTAGAATCGCTGAAACACACGATGCAACAGCCAGGGAAGCAGAAAGCTACATCGAGTGTCCAGGTGGTCTCTATAACAAGCAGTATACTTGTTTCACATATCATCCCGCAGCTCGCCCCTGGAGGGGGACATGCCAAATAGTCCCGTCCATTGCTTATCACACTATTTGTATCGTTTTGCTTTTACCGCAGCCTTTTTGAATAAACCATACATATCCTCTGCCTATTATTGCATTCCTTTTTAATCTATATATGTTCACTCATGACATGTTGCATCCGTACACTTTGGTATGGCCGAATACACCAGGGGCTTAAGTACCCCAAAATATGGTGTGATAAGTCCGAACACTTTCACAAGTGCAGCACCCCGAACTTATAGCATCATATGCATCGGCTCCGAATCATGTCTTGGGTCAATAGTTGGGTTTGCCCGGCTCCCATGTTTTGGTACATTACGTTCCGTTATATCGGCTAAGGTAGCGCTGGGAGAACCACTGCGATTGTGCCCCGGTTGAGCTAGGTTAAGCACCTCAGTGGAGAAAGCTAAAACTGACCATCATGATAGGGCGAGAGCCGGTCGCTGTTCGAGAGGATTTCGAGTCCCTAAAGACTTATGTCGCTTAGAGCGAGGAGTCGGCTTTGTCCGGCCTAGGCGTGGATAGCGCCCCAAACTCGGTCTTCCGAATACTAGGGGCTTCGCCAAAATTTAAAATTATAGAATTCTATGGCTAAGTGAGAGTGTTCAAGCATTATAGTCCGGTTGCCTCGTTCGTTGCGTTGAGCGCCTCCCTCAAAGGACCCTAGAATGGGAAAAAGACGCTCAAGTTTATCCCAAACACCCCAGCACTCGTGGCATGGGGGAAGAAGCCAACGACTCACCATCTCTCAAATTTAATAAACGGCCACACATAAGGTAATATTTTAAATTCACAAGAGTTGCTTAGCTCATATGAACATCGTTGGAGCATTCACCCGCTATAAGGCAGGCACCCTTCAGGACACCCTGAGAATACATCTCGGGCTTGCGATACTCCCTGCCCGGTGGTGGAGCGTTCGTCACAAGTTTCTCAACGTCCATCTTGCCCCAATGTACTTTAGCATGGGCAAGGGCACTACGGGCACCTTCGATGCAGACGGAGCGCTTGACGACTTCAATCCATGGACAGGCGTCCACCAGCTGCCTCACCAGCCCGAAGTAGCTCTCCGGCATGGCTTCCTTAGGCCACAGCCGAACTATGAGGCCCTTCATGGCCTGTTCGGCCACCTTATGGAGCTCGACCAGCTGCTTCAGCTGGTCGCTCAAGGGCACAGGGTGTCCGGCCTCAGCATACTGAGACCAGAACACCTTCTCCGTCGAGCTCCCCTCCTCGGCCTGGTAGAATGCGGCGGCGTCGGACACACTGCGGGGCAGATCTGCGAATGCTCCTGGAGAGCTCCGGATTTGGGTAGGTAACAAGTAATTCACTTTCACGTGCTTGCTTTGCATGAAGAATGCCTTACCCGCCGCTATCTTCTTCATCGCCTCAATTTCTAGAAGGGCTTTTTGGGCTTCGGCCTTAGTGGCTTTGGCGCACTGAAGAGCCGAGGCGAGCTCGGACTCTCGAGTCCTTGAGTCACGCTCCAAACTGTCGTGTTTTTCCACGAGAGCCTGGAGCTCTTGCCGCACCTCCGCCACCTGCGCCTCCTGTTTCTCTCGCTCGGTGCGTTCCGCGGCCCAATTGGTTTCGGCCTTGGACACCGCTTCCTTCAGGGTCGCCACCTCATTCGTGGCCCCTGCAATACTCACGTTATTCCTGTCATTTTTTGCAACCACATCTTTTATATATTTCCGTAAGGTATTACTTACCTTCCTTGTCCTCGAGCTGCTTTTTGGCAAGGCCGAGCTCGTTCTCGGACCGCTCGAGGCTCTGCTTCAATGCATTGACCACCGCAGTCAGTGCGTCAGAGGTCAGCAGCGCAGCCTGCATTACCCATATTGACATACTTATGTTAGACTCCTGTGTACATCTTTTTAGATCCTCAATTGGCTTTTCTTTCCGAACACCAAACTGAGCATCAGGGGCTACTGTCTATGCGGTAATATTTTTACATATCTTAAATACATACCTCAAAGCCTGTAAGAAGGCTGGCACAGGCTTCAGTCAGCCCGCTCTTGGCAGACTGAACTTTCTGGATCACCACACTCATAACAGTGCGGTGCTCCTCGTCGATGCAGGCGCCTTTAAGCACCTCCAGCAAATTATCCAGTGCCTCCGGTTGGACGGAGGTCACCGGTGTCGCAGTCTCGCCCTTCTTACGAAGGGGACGCCTGCCGGACTCCGGAACCACTGAAGGTTCCGGTGCGGAGTCCGGCCCAGGGCCGGACTTAGAGCCCTTTGGGGTTTGATTCCCCTCGTGCCCAGAGTCTGGGAGGTTGCCTTGCGACGCCTCCGGGACCCCCTCCTCCTGGCTGGGCCCCTTTTGGGACCCCACCTCGGTGCCATCCACACCGCAAGGAGAGGAGGCGGCCGGAAGTGAAGTGCTATTCACGTCCGACGAAGCCATGGAGCTGCTCGTTGAAGTGTCGAGCCCGTCCTTGGGCGGGCTGCAGGGTTATATTCTGCGTTAGGAGATTCTGTGCGACAAATGAAATGCCATGAGTTATTCTGGTATTCGGACACTTACGATCTCTCCAAGGGCACAGCCCTTGGTGGCCACTCCTCTTCGCCGTCGTCGGCATTGGTGGAGTAGTCCGGAGGAAGGGTCCTTCCCTTCTTGGAACCTCCGGCCTCCCCAGTTGGGGCGGCCTTCCTTTTCTTCTCTTCCCCGCTGGGGGAGAGGCTTCTTTTTCCTCCTCCTCATCTTCACGGGAGGAGTCTGCCTTGGAGTCATCGGACGTTGAGTCCGACAACACCTGGCGTCGGGAACTCCTTCGAGTCCCCGTGGCCTTCTTCTTGGCCTTCTTCTCCGGCACCATGTAAGGTGCCAGAACCAGCAGCCCCGTTAATTGGGCGTCCGTTGGGTCTTCTAGCAAGGGAGCCGGATAGTTAACCTGCCTGGACATCTTTTGCCAGGCCTGTCAAAGGTAAAGGGAGTTTAGATCCCGCATAGAGTCAAACTATGAAAAACAAGTGTCCTATAAATGGTAAAATAGCTTACCTCGCCGGCTTGATGCTGCGAGCTAAATCCGCGATCTTCGGTAGTGGATGCGGGAGCCTCGGCGCCCTTGAACAGCACCTTCCAGGCATCTTCATACGTAGTGTCGAAGAGCCTGCTCAAGGTTTGGTGCTGTGCCGGATCAAACTCCCACAAGTTAAAGGCCCGTTGTTGGCACGGGAGGATCTGGCGGATGAGCATGACCTGGACTACGTTGACGAGCTTGAGCTTCTTGTTCACCAACGTTTTGACGCAGGATTAGACTCCAGTCAGCTCTTCCGAATCACCCCAGGACAGGCCCGTCTCTTTCCAAGAGGTGAGCCGTGTAGGGAAGCCAAATCGGAATTCGGGGGCCGCTACCCATTTAGGGTCACGTGGCTCAGTGATGTAGAACCACCCCGATTGCCACCCCTTTATGGTCTCCACGAAGGAGCCCTCGAGCCGTAAGACGTTGGGCATCTTGCCCACAATGGCACCTCCGCACACCGGTTGGCAGCCGCCCACAACCTTCGGCTTCACATTGAAGGTCTTCAGCCATAAGCCGAAGTGAGGCTGGATGCAGAGGAAGGCCTCGCACACGACGATGAACGCCGAGATGTTGAGGATGAAATTCGGGGCCAGATCATGGAAATCCAGGCCGTAGTAGAACATGAGCCCCCGGACAAATGGGTGAAGTGGAAAACCTAGTCCGCGGAGGAAGTGGGTGAGGAACACCACCCTCTCATGGGGCTCGGGGGTGGGGATGAGCTGCCCCTTGTCGGGGAGCTGATGCACGATGTCGCTGGCCAAGTATCCGGTCTTCCGCAGCCTCTTGATGTGCCCCTCCGTGACGGAGGAGGCCATCCACTTGCCTCCCGCTCCAGACATAGCTGGGGAAGGTTGATGCGAGATGTTCGGACCTGGGCGCTGGAGCTCAAGTGCACGGAAATGGATAAGCAAAGGAGGAAGAAGGTGTAGGTAAAAAGGTGGATCCTTATCACCTTATATGGACGGACGAAGCTATGCGTCCCCACCAGCCTGGTAAAACTCGCTTATCTCCCAAGCGCCGCAATCAATGGCTCAGTTGGGTTACCCATGCCCGTATTGATGGGAATCCCGGAATAAGGGGACACGAGCTCTGCTTTGACAAGACGTGCCAGGGAAACCGCCTCGCTAAACGCGCTGAGGTGGAAAAGTAAAAACGATTCGAATAAAGGATTGGCCGTGGTGTGATGTCACGCCACGGAATACGTCAGCAGATTGAATTTGTGTAAATATTATTCTCTCTATGGTGGTGTGTGGAACTTATTTTGCAGAGCCGGACACTATCCTTGTGTTCAAAATCTTCTATGAAATATTCGGAGGAGGAACCCGCCTTGCAATGTCGAAGACAATATGCGCGCCGGACTTGTCGTCATTGCAGCCTGGTTCAGGGGCTACTGAGGGAGTCCTGGATTAGGGGGTGTCCGGATGGTCGGACTATGGCCTTTGGCCGGACTCCTGGACTATGAAGATACAAGATTGAAGACTTTGTCCCATGTCCGGATGGGACTTTCCTTGGCATGGAAGGCAAGCTTGGCGATACGGATATGTAGATCTCCTACCATTGTAACCGACTCTGTGTAACTCTAACCCTCTTCGGTGCCTATATAAACCGGAGGGTTTTAGTCCGTAGGACGAACAACAATCATACCATAGGCTAGCTTATAGGGTTTAGCTTCTTTGATCTCGTGGTAGATCTACTCTTGTACTACCCATATCATCAATATCAATCAAGCAGGAGTAGGGTTTTACCTCCATCGAGATAGCCCGAACCTGATTAAAAACATTGTGTCCCTTGTCTCCTGTTACCATCCACCTAGACGCACAGTTCGGGACCTCCTACCCGAGATCCGCCGGTTTTGACACCGACAATCGGTGTCAAAACCGGCGGATCTCGGGTAGGGGGTCCCGATCTGTGCATCTTAGGCTGATGGTAACAGGAAGCGTGGGACACAATGTTTACCCAGGTTCGGGCCCTCTCGATGGAGGTAAAACCCTACTTCCTGCTTGATTAATATTGACGATATGAGTAGTACAAGAGTAGATCTACCACGAGATCATAGAGGCTAAACCCTAGAAGCTAGCCTATGATGATTATGATTGTAATTGTGATCGGCCTGCTAAGGACCTACCTCTCCGGTTTATATAAACACCGGAGAGGGCTAGGGTTTAAGAGGAGTCGGTTACAAGGAAGGAAATACAATATCCGGATCGCCAAGCTTGTCTTCCACGCAAAGGAGAGTCCCATCCAGACACAGGACGGAGTCTTGTGTCTTGTATCTTCACGCTTCAATAGTCCGGACGATGTATATAATCCGGTTGTTCGGATACCCCCTAATCCAGGACTCCCTCAATGGGTCCTTAGGTTAATTTTCTTTGTTTCATTCCTCTCACGATCTTCAAAACCCATCCCCTCCAAGACATAGCGTCTTGCATGGCATGCGATCAGCTAGTCGAATTGTAAAAGACGAAAATTACATGTTGAAGTAGTAGAAGTCGAGCTTAATTACGAAAAAACACTTAGCGTCGTAGAGTACCGTTTCACAATCGAAGGCCTCCTCGAGCTTAATGCTGAAGTGCCGACCTTCGTCCAGGTGAGGCCTGTCGCAGGAACCCCGGTTGTCGCCACACCAGGAGCACTCCCAGGACCTTCTTTGTCTGACGACATTTCCTATGTTCATAATTCAAAGATTAAGCTTGTACAATTAAATATATGTACTACAAAAACTAAATTAGATTATTATTATTCAATCACGGGTTGACTATGGGTCTATTGAGTCTTTCTTGAAAACTCTCAGCTCACATGGTGTATATATTCGACCGTCGGTGATGGTAGCTCCTCCTTTCGTTCCCGAGTGCATTACACCAAATTGTCTAGAACATGGGAACGAAGGAGAAGCTACCCCCATGACAACAGTCGGGATTCTTCGTCCTCTCATATATGGTGGATACTCTCCCTCACTGATTTCTCTCTGACATTTGCGACCGTCGGTGATGGTCGTTACTCCTCCTTCCCCTAGTGCATAACAAAGGTCTAGCACCCGGAGAAGAAGGAGAAACGACCCCCACGACAACAGTCGGGATTCTTTGGCATCGACAGTCTTAAAGTCAACCTGAAATACCGTTTAATTATCTTTCTAGAAAATCCAGGCCACTCGATATTTACTACCTATTCAAGCACTAGTCATGCCAAAATTCACGGAAAATTCCGGCATGACCTTTGCTAAAACAGGACATATGGAGCGCCTGAAATTTGCCGGAATGGAAATTAGTCAACAATCCGGCAAAACATAGGCCACTCGGAGGTGTAACCTGCAAACATGACCGACCACTTGGGCAACCACATATCCTATTTGAGCAACACAAGATATACATGTTTTTATCGACATCATATCTTATAGGACTCATATTGACATGGAGATTTGGCTGGTCTCACCTCGTGGTTGGAGGGGGTCGGTGATGAGGATGACAGCGGGATGATGGAGGGGCTCCTTGATTTCTGCAAAAACTAAAACCCTATAAGTTATCACTAATACATCTTGAATAGTATCATACATATAACATCACTAATACAACTAAAACCCTAGCGAGCGATAGGTATCGACGACGAGGATGCGGGATAGGCATCGTCGACGTCGATGCGGGAATAATTGCTTAAACTAAAAAAATAACAACAAATGTGACATGTTCAACTAGTTCTTACTAAAAATAAATTTACTATAAATAGAAATAAACTAGTTCTTTCTAAAAATAAACTAGTTCAACTAGTTATATTAATTTTCTTACTAAAAATACATTAGTTCTATTAATTCAACTAGTTATTACTAAACTAAACTAGTTCAACTAGTTTATTAATTTACTTACTAATTATTTTAAACACTTACTAAAAACAGTAAAAAAAACTACATTATACAATAGTAAAAAAAACTACAGCGAAAAATAGAAAAAAAGAGATGGAGGGAGGAGGAAGGAGAGAGGAGGATTGGGAGGCCGGTGGGATCGGAGGAGGGTGGGGGAGGGGGGAGGAGGGGGAGGGGCGGCCGAAGGAGGCGGAGGGAGGGGGCGGCCGGAGGAGGAGGAGGGAGGGGGCGGGGTGGAGGGGGAGGGGGCGGTCGGAGGAGGAGGAGGGAGGGGGCGGCCGGAGGAGGAGGAGGAGGAAGGGGCGATGGGAGGAGGGCGGCCGGAGGAGGATGGGGAGGAGGGAGTACCTCGGCGAGGAGCAGTGCGACGGCGGAGGACGACAGGTTCGGCGCGGGCGAGAGAGCGAGTGAGAGGGAGAGTGAGTGAGAGAGGGTGCAGTGAACTGCTTGAGGTAAGGTAAGTAAGTAGTAGCGCGTTTCATAGATACGCGCTACTGCTAAGGGACGTAGCAGTAGCGCTGGTCAGGCATACGCGCTACTGCTAAATGGGGCTAGCCATCTGTACCCAATACAAGATTAGCAGTAGGGCGCTTTAGCCGAGCGCGCTACTGCTAAAGTAGTAGTAGTAGCGCGGTCTAGTTAAACATGCTACTACTAACTAGCAGTAGCGCCCTGTTTTGTCCAGCGCTACTGCTAAGCTGTTGTGTATAAAGTTTACCCTAGTAGTGTATGGCTCAGGCCCGGGGCCTCCTGTCGGTGTACACAAATGGGGGTGTTTGTTTCCCCTTGACTTGTGCATAGACCGATGTGGCTTCCAGGGCAAACAGACCTTGTCATGCGTCCCAAGCTCAAGAACGAGAAGGTCAAGCCAACAAGAGAACCCCTCAGGAAGGCCTTCATTGCCGGGCAGGCGAGCCCCGCAGCGTCGAAACCACACTTGAGGGACAAGACCAAACCGCCTCGGCAAGGTTCCTGGGGCCGCCAAGATCAGAGCCCGACAAGCCCTGTGCCGGCAAGACTCCGCCAAGATGCCACCGCTCCACCTCATCATAAGCCAGTTGCTGATTAGTGCAGCGTCGAGCTCCTAAGTGGCTAGGTGGATCCCGTCGGGTACGTGGCAACCTGCTAGAGAAGAGGTTAACTTTATTGACACCCATCCTAATGGCGTGTCACGCTAATAAGAAGCAGATGGATAAGGGGCGCGGCTGGCTTGCTAGGCTTTAGCCTCAGCACGACACCTATTAGTGCATTTAATGCACTTTTGTCCTAACTACCAGAGTTAGGTATGATAACACCGTTAGCTATCTAATCAAGCCTAATGAGTATTTTGCCACTGTGGTCGCCTCTTCAGCTATAAAAGGAGGCCTGAGGCAACCTAGCAAGGGGTTCAAACTTTTCATCCCTCAAGACTTGAACCCGCATAGCTGCTCTCCCCGATGCACACTTGCCGGGCTTGAGCACTCCGCGTCTTCATGTTCCTCTAGTGCAATCCACTATAGCATGAGTAGGGTTTTACGCTGCAAAGTGGCCCGAACCTGGGTAAAATAGAGTTGTCCATCACCGTGCTGCCCTATTATTTCTGCTCTTTGTGCAATGTGTCCATCCCCTTGTTGAACCACAAAGGGGCAACCCTGCCCCATGGATGATCGTGCTGTCCCCACGACATCGCACAGGGGCTCGATGCAACGCATCGATATATTGGCTTTAGTAAGCCGCGAAAGGATCGATTGATCGGGTTTAGTTAGAATGTAAGGGATCGATCGACTTTAGTTAGCATCAAAGGAATCACACGGATTCAGTTAGAAGTGAAGGTATCGCTCTTGTGTTCAGTACATAACTAGTGCAATGAAATGATCGATCGATCGAGTTCAGTAAGCGAACGGCTCACTCGGTTTCATTTAGCAAAAACAGCTTGCACACGTGTGCGTACGAGAGAAATGCAGAAACCACTACATTGCCCGATCCTGACCACCCCACCGTATACTGGGAAATCCCAGAAATATTCCCTACCCTCGCTTCTACCATGATTTTTTTACATCAAGGACGGCCCAAAGAATGTCATGCAGGCGCACGTCTGGCCTGCCCAGGATGAAAAGCCCAGTTACTGTCATAATTTTTTTCATAGAAGTAGGAGCCCACCACATCTATGATTATACATGTTTCTGTCACAATTATCATTATGGATGTCTCACATTCATGATAGAAAAAGTTTTCATCCGGTCCATAATGTCAAGAAAGTGTCTTTTTTGTATTGCATGCACGTGCGCATCATAATGGATCATGTGTACAAATACCACGAGCACACAATTTTCCCTTTGCCTTTATTTTATGTAGGTACCCATGAATACTCGTCAACTTCACAATACCATGAGTTGACAAAATGAGCTATTGAGAGCAAGGATGATTTGGGATTCCTTGGAATGATACTCGAACCATTTCCCTCGCACAACAACTATGCACATATGTTTTACTTGGTTCTCACACGGCTATGGACTATGTACAATTTTTCAACTTATGCCCATTTTATTGTGTTCACTTTGCCCGTTATGCCTCTTTTTATGCTTTTTCCATGCAATTGTGACCCTTTCTTGCACTTACACGTGATTCGCCACTCTACTACTACTACTATGTGTATTTGCATACTTAGTGGAGATACTAGTTGCTATTGCCATGTTTACCTTGCGTCTCATGCTATTGTTGCTTCTTGTGTTGGGAGAGTGATGATGTTCCATTGCTATTTACATAGGACTTCTTGCCATTACAATGATGCTACTTCTCTTATATCTTATTTTCATACTTGTGATATTTCATGTGCATTATGTATGCCCACTATTTGCACACATGACATGATTACCACGATTAACTCTAGCATGTTGCATCTTCGCACTACTAGCTTACATGATTTGATTACTATGATTGCTTGCTTGGTTGGATCACCCATGATACATACTTGCTCGTTTCATTGGATTGATAGCATATATGTTCATGTCCCTCACACAATTTGTCTTGATAATTTTCTTTTGTCTCCATTAGTTGCCTCCCTCATCACTTGTAGTGAGTGCAACAATGTTATGTTTATTGATATTGAGACTACACTAGCTTTATCATTTATGCTTGGAGATTTGGACATCTTACTTGTGAAGCATACTTGTTTGAATGAGCTTAATGTCTTTGGTTGTACTCACATCATATGCTTTCATACCATGCCACATTCTCTTGTCCCTTCTTATGGTACGAAATATGAAGACACTTGGTGGGTATCACACCACACGAATGATAGGTTTTGCATTCATGCTAACCTCATTTGTTTCTCCAAGTGTTTGTCATATTCTTTCATTTTGAAAGATTCACAAGGCCTTCCCAACATGAGATATATTGGTCATGCTAAGACGTACGTGATGCGCGACACCAACATTTTCCGCCACATTTATAAGGTGAACTAGTTCTCTTCGAGCCATCCTCGAATACACATATTGGATGGGCCACACTTTCATTGTTGTTTTGTCCTTATTGTCCTCATGATACATTTATTGGACGATGGAACGACTTTAGAAATTAGCTCTACGGAGCTCCAATTTGAGGAGCAACCTGAACTAGTCGATGCACATAATTTGGACGCACCTCCAAACCACCACTCATGCCATGAAATCAAGTGATGGTTTGCCAACAAACTTTTGACATATTTCACCAACACCTTCATATTTGTTGTTGAGCATGCTAGTTGGTCACATCCCACCCACGACAAGTTTGCTTTTATGCATGGATCGACTCACATTATAAATGGCTCGATACATCTTATATTTCCACATATTTCATGATATATGAGCTTGTCCACTTTCTTAGAAAATTTGTTGTGATCTCCCTTGATGGCCTATTTATACATCATGATAGCATTGCCCACCATCAATTGCATGATAACACAATCATTTTGAGCATCAATTTCCATGTTCGTGCACTTGATAAACCGTCCCACTATGACATCATTTTGCACAATGATTGCACAAATCACATTCACAACACCTTTGTGTGTACAAAAAATGAATTTGCTCCGAATGCATTACATATCAATCTATATCATTTTGCTAAGCTTCATGCGCCTTGTCAGAAACAATATTGTCAGATGAACTTGTGCTTACTTGATGGACACCTTGTGTGTGCTAACCATGGTATTTCCAAGTGTCTCTTATGTTTGCTCCTTTTGCATGTGTACCTTTCCAAAGACGTCTTGCAGTACTTTGATTGTGCCCTGACATACACGACGTCCAACTACAAGTTCCTCCATGTCTACCCTTGCCATGATGATGTAGTTTACAATCCAAGGAAGGATCTTCCCCAAGGTGGAGGAAATGATGCAGAGCATTCTACGGTCATGCACATGGGCATGCCATCATCACCCGGGACACTGAGTGGACCAATGGTGAGAGCTTGCGCATGTACCATTTGACATAAGGTGAACTCATTCCTTAGTGATTTCCCTTTGCATACACGCAGGACATGATTACTAGCTCAAATGGATGTGCTATGCATGATCAAGAACCAACAGGAAGGCCATGGAGTAGTTAGGATCAATGGACAAGAATGCAAGGAAGCATAACACAAGGGGAAAGAGAAGGAGTTGCCGGCGTGCTACAGGCACCGGACCTCCGACATGATGCAAACCAGCCAGCCAGAAGAACCGTGGCCGTGGGACGGTATAGCAGCCGGATGACCAACAAGGCACCGGACATCTTAGACACTTCAGCAAACGGACGACCGACATAGACCAAAAATCTGATGCCAACCAACCAAAGAAGAAACGTCAGAAATCCGGCGCCCTCGAAACATCCAAACCCCCGCGAGCGATTGGACGATCGACAATGTCGTACGTCTAAAACAGCCCATGCGTACACCCTCGAGTTTTCACCCATGTATCTGTCTCTCTCCCCTAGACTTTAAATACCCCTTCACTTGGACGAACTAGCATCAGCAAAGTGATAGCTCAGATCTAGAGAGAGCTTTTCTCATATCTACCACCTCTCCCACGGAGATTAAGGCCTCCATGCGAGAAGATACCCTAGTGGGTATCAAGACCCCTTTCTAGGGAAGATCCATCTTGGATTCAATACCTCATCTCCCTATGGGATTTGGGATGAACCTTACCATGTATCCTTGTTTCCCTTTGTTGTTCATGTACCTTGTGGATCTTGTGCGGATGTGAGTTTAGTGGATGTGTGATTGGACTTGTTCTCGAGTGTTCCTCTTGTGATTCTCCCTATTCTTCCCCGTGTTCTTCGTGGGTTCCCCCTCCAATTCATGAAAGATCACCAACTTGGGTTCCACCCTACATCAGCTAGTATACTCAAATAAATCAAAATATCTTTCTTCTCTTACTCATAGTTTAAGGAACGTTTTCTTCTATAATGATAAGTGGGGGTTCAGTATCCCTGAAGGTATGTGTAGTGGCTCTATCCAAAGCCATTGTCGTGCCATAAGGGATACATATCCCCGTCTCTTTATATTCTTGCTTCTCTTCTGAGAGAAAGACATTAAACAAACTTGAGTTTATCTCGTTGCGATCTAGTATCTTGCTGTCAAACTCTTACAAAAGAAGAGACTACCTTACATATCTAGGTATTGCTTCCTTATTGACCAGAACATATTTTATTGCTTGATGATCTGTGTAGAATATGACTTTAGTGTCTGTGATGTAATGCCTGAAATTTCCACAAGAAAATATTATAGCATACAATTATCTATCATTTCTAGCATAATTCTTTGAGCTTCAGTAAGAGTGTGACTTGCATACTAAATAATATTGAACCGACACCTTTTTGTTGGCCCAGAATAGCACTTACTTCATTGTTGTCAGTATCACATACCACTTCAAAAGGTTGATCCCAATTTTGATATATGATGATAGGTGGAGTAAGTAAAGCCTGCTTTAGCTTTCCAAAGGTGATCTTGCTCTCCTCATTAAACACGAAAAGTATACTCTTCTGCAAAAGGTTAGTCAACAATTTTGAGATACTGGAGAATTTTTAATAAAGAAATTCTAAAGCCAACATGCCCCAGAAAAGTCCTTATTCCTTTTATGTCTCGAGGATGTGGTAATTTTTTATTGCATCTATTTTTTTGTCCCAGCAACATTCCTTCATTTTCCACGAAATGGCACTTATCCAAATTCGGGACAAGGTTAGTGTCCTCACACCACTGCAGAGCTTTTTCAAGGTTGTTAAGGCAATCATCAAAAGAGGTTCCATAGACTGAAAAGTGATCCATTAAAATTGTGATGATCTCCTCAACATAGTCAGCAAATATAGCATTCATACATCTCTGAAAAGTAGCAGGTGTGTTGCAAAGGCCAAATGGAATACTACGATAAGACTATTGGGAAACGTAGTTGAAAACAAAAAAAATGCGCCTACGCACACCCAAGATCAATATGAACATGCATAACGGGTTGGGATCACGATCGTTACTATCACCGAGTTATAGCAGAAGAAGAACATGTCGGCATAGATCATACTTGTAGTCCCTCGAACCGTCGATGAATGATCCCACGAACTGCCCACTAACAGTCCCTCGAGCCAAAGACCGAAAGCACGACCTCTCTACTTGGTTGCAAGCTTGCAGCCTTCATGATCTGGCAGCGGTTCACTGTCTAGAGCTAATCGTCGCCAGAGAATTAGAGAGAGGATATTAGAACCAAACGGGGATTCTAATTATGAGGACAAGAGTATTAGCCTATCTCTAATTATTCAACTATGACCAACTAGAACTAGAAGAACTAGCTGAGGCTCCAAAACTTGTGTGTATATAGGATAGAGGGGAGAGGAGGGGCTGCCACCAAGGGGGAAGGATTCCCCCTTGGTGCGTCGGCCTTAGTAGGGGAGGAGGAATCCTCCCCCTACTCTAATTCTCCTTTCTTAGGGAAGGAGGCGCCTCCCCACTTTTGCCTTTGTGGCCCAAGTTGCCTTCCACCTCTTGGTCTTTTTAGGCCCGTTGATAATAAGTTAAATATAAAGTAGTTTTAAATATATTCACAGCATTACATATATAACTTAACATCCCCAGAATTATTTTCCACCTATATATATTTATTGGCAATACCCTGTATTACCCAATAATAATCGAAAACCCTTCCGGAGACCCCGAAACGCTTCCAGATCCTCTCGGAACTATTCCGAATATTAGTGAAACAATTCCACAAATATATTATCATCACTCCCATCCTTCTAACACTCAACAGATCATGATTGCCTTAAGCTTGTGACCCCGTATGTTCGGTAACTCATAGTCATGAACGAAACCATTCTTTCAGTGACTTACACTACAAAAAAGGACACATTTGTGACATTATGGCCCGAACGAAAACTTTTTCTGTCATGGATATGACACTTCTATGATGATAATTGTGACAAATGAATGTATCATCATAGATGCGGGCTCCTACTTCTATGACAAAAAATTATGATAGAAAATGAGCTTTCCGTCATGGGCGGGCCAGAGATGCATCTGCACGACATTATTTGGGCCGTCCATGATGTAAAAAATCGTGGTAGAAGTGAGGGAGAGGAAAATTCAGGGAGTTCCTAGTTATGGTGGGTGGTTGGGCCGAGCGATGCAGTATGATTTGCGCATTTCTCTCATACATGCGTGTGCGAGGCGTTCGCTACCAGAACCCGAGCGAGGTGTTCGCTTACTGAACCCGAGAGATCGATCGATCCCTCGCATTGCTAGCAACGTATTGATAACACGAGTGATCCCACTATGTACTGAAGTCGGTCGATTGATCCCTTCGTTGCTAAATGAACCTATGTGATTCCTCTGCTGCTAACTGAACCCGACCTATTCCTTCACTACTAGCTGAACCCGAGCGATCGCTCGCTGCTGCTGCTTACTGAAGTCGATCAATCTAGTCCCCATGCGAGACATAGCCGGTTGGTTGCCTCTTGATGAATAGAGCCCATTGCTGCCGCACGTGCGATACATAGAACAAGTCAAGATTTGCATCGATTGAGCCCTTTGCATGAGACATGGTGAATTAACCTAGCCTATTTGTCGTGGAATTAACACGTCAGATGTCCTAGTAGAAGGACTTAGTCGAGGAGCCACCGCAACGAGATTACCTTAAAGGGTTAAACTGGAAAAGGGATACGAGATTTTTATACTAGTTCGGCCCAAAAGCCTATGTCTAGTTGTGATGCAATTATTGGGGTTTCAATGACCAGGGAGCGAATACGCTTTGCCTGAGTCTCGAGTTGTTGCTTCTTGTCCCTGAACCGCCGCCGGGTCGTCCCTTTATATACAGAGGTTGACGCCCGACAGGTTTACAGAGTCCCGAGGCCCGCTCATACAAGTATCCAGCTCGGTCTCTTCCTTTCCCTCACTTACATAACAAGTTATACAACTATAGCGGTTTACAACTGTGGGCCCTAATCCGCCTTTGGGCTCTGGGTCTCTAAGCTTTAATAGTAGAGCGCCATCTTCTTTGTCATCATGGGCTTTAATATAGATGAGCGTGAACCGGCCCCTCCTAGGCGGTTTACACTCAGTAGTTATATCCTCAACATTAGGCCCCAGATTAATTTGAACATGTTCATGTCAATCTTCAATACTTAGAAAAATTCCGTGAACATCTTCTTACGATCCTCGTAAACTGCCATGATGTCATCTCCCTGTACACTTTGGTAAACCGCTATGATGTCATCTTCTGAAATTGCAGTAAATCGTCATGACGTCATCTCTGTATAAAAAGGTTATAAAGATTCCCTTCATTAATTATCTTCCGAAGATCGAGGCGACAGTTGCGCCCCATTTTACCGCTTCGGCTCCTCGATTCTCGCGCTTGCCTACTTTATCCACTCGCCTTATAAATAGGATCAGGGGTCCTTCCCTTTTCCCCTTCCGCACTTCTTCTTCTTCCTCTCAACGCTCAAGCCTGACAGCTTCGCCGCCGCCGTCGCCCTTCAAGCACTGCATCATCCCTGGCCGCTGCATCAACCTGAACGCACCAGAGATTCGCGGTTCTCCTCCGCTACTCCTGCAAATCCGATAAGCCTTCCTCCCTCAACCCTAGATCTCCATTAGGGTTTCAGTGCTCATCTGTGTTCATCAGCTTTCGTCCGTGCTTTATTGTTTTGCCCTTATTATCTCATCAAATCTAGATCAACTTCATCTGTTTCTTCTGCGGCCGAAGCTTTTAGTTTATTTCGCCTCCGCATAATATCTTTAGGACCATGAACAAATCTCATTTGGCTCCTTTATGTTTTGTTGTCGCCATTTTAGGGCCTTGATATTTTTCCTTTTCCTGAACTGTGTTAGATACAAAGTAATCATCCTTAGCTTGTGAAACCTATTTGTGTAGCACTTAGTATATTTCAGATCTGTTGCCCCTCGTGCCACTGTAGGCGGTTTAACCTGTAGAAAACAACAATCCGGCAGGTACCATTAGCCCTCTCACAAACCGCCATCTGCCCTTGAACATCTATCTCCGGTTTAATGTACACACGCGCTTTGATTAAATCCTCCGGTTTGATACCAGTTTGTGCATATCAATCTTGAACCGTGAACCGGTGTTTGCACTTCCTTTACAGTTTGTCCTGCAAAATGGCCAAGCAATTCTCCTCTTGCAACTGGGTTCCCTCCCGGATCACAGAAACACAACTCACTGGATATGTTCTAACTAGCGCTTTCGCAAAGAAGGAAGTCATTCATTGGAGAGTCCCTGGAGCTGAAAACCCTCGTGAACCTCAAGATGGAGAAGTGGTTGTGTTTATGCAGCATTTAGACCGAGGGTTTAGCCCTCCCGGATCAAAAAATTTCAGGGATGTACTTGCCAACTTCCAACACCATCCTCAAGACATTGGACCAAACTCTGTGTCCAACATCTGCAATTTCCAAGTGTTCTGTGAAGTTTACCTTCAACAAGAACCAACTGTTGAACTCTTCAGGGACTTCTTCCACTTGAACCGCTGCACTGAATTTTCTGACGGCCCCAATACTGAACTTGGTGGAGTATCGATTCAGAAAAGGAAAGAAGTCGATTTTCCTCAAGCCAAACATCACAGCCACCCCAAAGACTGGAATCAAACATGGTTCTACTGTTAGAACACCGCTCCTGCTGATGAAAACCCTCTGCCGGGTTACCGTGCTCACCGGCTCAGCAATGGACATCCACTGCCTCAGCAGCTCATTGCTAAAGAATGACAAACATATGCGCCTCAACTTGCTAAGCTTTGGGCTCTTCTAGCAAACGACTTAACAGGCATTGATCTCGTCAGTTGCTGGGTATCATGGGGTATCCTGCCCTTAAGCCACCGCACCAGGTTGATGCATGAGTATACCGGGGACGTCAAGGACCCTCAACGGTACCATGAAATTCAGATGACTGATGATGAAGTCACTTAGTCTGTCAAGAAGATGCTAGATGAACCGATCGCTGAGTGCAGCAAGACCGGGTTGCCTCCCTTTTATGCCTCCAACAAACCGCCAGCGGTAAGAATTTTATCCTTCTGTTATTTAATCCGTCTCCCCTTTAACATTTTTCTGATAGCCCTTTGTTTATTCTTACAGGCCAAAGATCCTTTCTGGAAGAGGAAAACTCAAGACAAACCGGCAAAAGCTCAAGACAAACCGGCAAGGGCTCCTCATGGCAAGAGCAAGGCCACAAAGCGGCCTGCCAAGAAGAAAACCACCGAGTCCTTTGATCCGCCCGAAGATGTTGATGATTCGGAACAAGAAGTAGAACTTGACTCCCTTGGTTCATTTTTCATACATCTTATAGACAACGACCATTACCAGGATGATGCGCAAGCTAGCCATGCTGACCATGTAGAGGTAATCTCCCTTTCCTCCAATTATGATCTTGTGCCAGTAAGAGAAATCCATCACGCAGTCCGGAAAGTGAGACATTCACATCCTTTCACTCATTTGGATCCACGACATCCTTAAGCTCGTCGCAAACCCGGCATAGTGGCCAGCAAGTCACTTCTTCCGGTTTACCAGACACTCCAATCTGGAAGCGCCGTGCAGAGGTCTCTTATAATTCTAACAAGTCCTATCCCTTGGTGGGTTACTTCCGATACCCTCTTAATGCGTCTGACTCAAATTATCAGGTAACTTCCAATTCATCCTCTCGCGATTCATCAACCACGCAAATGCCTCCCCTCAAGACCGTCCCCAGGTAAGTATAATAATTTTAGCTTTGCCTTCTTGCGCCGGTTTACCGTATTAATACTCTGTTGCCAATTTGCAGCGCCAAAGCCCGATTTAGCAAGAAGGCGAAAACAAATTCTCCCACTGATGAAATTGAACCGGATAGGACCTCAGAAGGTGCTGCGGAGATGCTGATATTGCCATGGATGATCTTGTGCCACAAGGTCAGGGCACTGATGGCCAGAAGTTAACCCACGAGCCCTCATGTTGATCCACCAAGCCCGATTGCCAGTCCTCCTAGTCCAACCACTGATCCGCCGAGCCCGGCCAAAGCCTCAGATAAACCGCCGAGCCCAAACAAAGCAACTGATGAAGTTGTAATTACCGGGTTTGGCCATACTTCTCCTGGCAATCCCGTCGCTTTGTCAAAGCACAGTGCCGAAGTGGAATCTGCTGCTGAAGAGGAGGGCAAATGGAAGACTGATCTGTCAAGTTATGCTCATCTCCCCGCTCAAGAACTTCACTCTAGATACCTAAATCGCCTATATACAAGCCGTGACTATGAGGCTGGTTTGGTCAACTTGATGAAGGAGCGTTATGAGGTAACTTCCAAACACTTCATAAATTTTCTTTGCAATTATATCAACTCCATTGTAGCCCCCAAGGGCCGGTTTATCTTTTCAAGATGAACTGGGACTTTAAATAAAAAGACTTTCAACTGTGTAGCCCCCAAGGGCCGGTTTACCTTTGTAAGATGAACCGGGACTTTCTGTTCTAAACTTGTCCTTGTTGAATTCCTTCACCTTTGATTTTTCTGATCATTTATGCATTAGCCCCCAAGTGCCAAGATTAATACTTGTACTAAGACTTGGGACTTTGAATGACAGTCAAAATAAAAAGCAATCCGCATTGGCCCCCAAGTGCCAAGTGTATAACTTGTTATGTGCTTGGGACTTTGAGAAAAAAACTTAACATCTTCATCATTTGTCTTTTGCAGGCTGACTTGAACAACAAAGATTCCCATATTGCAGATCTTCAAGAAAACATTAAGTCCCAGTAAGCAGAAACCTCCAAGGCCAAAGATGAACTGAAGGGCGCTTTGACTACCATGGAGAAACTGAAGGATGGTTTCAAAAGTGAGCGGGCGGATTGGGAAACAGAGAAGGCTGCTCTTTTAAAGCGGGCTGAAGATGCCAAAGCAGCTCTTAAACCGGTGGCAGAGGAGCTAACTTGGCTAAAGCATCAAGTCAATGCTATGACTTCAGCAATTTTTGGTAAGCACTCTTTGTAAGCACCTTCCTTAAACATTTTGAAAATTGCCGGTTTAACAGCAAATTCCTAAACCGTTTTGCAGGTAGTCGTGTTGCTCATCTGGGCTCGGATATGCGGATGAAGTTGAAAGCAGCCTACATGTTGATAGAACAATTGTATACTGGTGCTCAATGAGTCATCTGTGCGGCCTCCTTCAACAAACCGGCACCAACCTTGATCAAGGATACATTGGCCAAATTGTCTATGACCCCGGCACAAATAGAGGAGGTGTTTTAACAGCACTGACTCGGGCCAAAGGTGGATTGCTGATCTTGATCCAGCAGATATCGCAAAAGGCTATCCCGATCAACAAGAAGATGGATCAGACTTTGATAATGAAGCCCTCAAAGTCTTGACAAAAGAGATGTGCCCACTGGCAAGCTAATTGGCTGAGGAAGTTGACTTGTCTGTCTATCGGTCCAGCTATGACGCAGACACCAAACGGGTTGACGCAGCTGTGAAAGAAGCTCAGAATCTAATCCCTCCAATCTGTAAGCACACCTATGCCCCTGACATTGAATCATCCAACCTTATAAGCAACGAAGCTATCTTTCAAGCCTTAACCAGGATTGATTGGACCACCCTTGACTTCCAGCCACTAGGTGAGGAGGAGGAGGTTGAACCGACGCGAGATGATCCTTCAACTTCACGTCGGCCTGGTGATGAATCATAATCCGCCAGCCGGTTTGATTTTCCCATATAGCGTTGTGGGCAATAAACAATTATTCATTTGGGCATCAAAGCGCCTTGTAATAGGCTAGTTGAAATACTTTGATCTTCTGCCATCATGCACTGCTACTTGGTATTATAATATGACATGATTGTTGCTATGCTTGCCTTATTTGCCTTGGTACTTATAAGATCCTGCCTTCTGCATTTGAAAATCTTAAACATGTCCTGGCGGTTTACCGCCGAACGCGTTATGATACCCAATATAGAACCAGAATTCTTATAACCAAGGTTATAAAGTAATGAAATAAGAAATATATCATACCTGTGATATATGATCACCTTTTGTTGGCTTACCAACTTTATGTAGTAAGGGTGATAACCCAAACCTTGAGTGTTTGAAAAATGCCCAACGCATTGTGCTGGTGCGTAATAAGCCATGCCGAGTTATGATAAACACCGGATGATCATCCTGGCGACTTATAGTCAATGCCAGACCGGATTAGGATATGCCAGATCATAATTGATTATGTGCTAACAGCGAATAACTGGAAGCCACGCCGGGTTGAGAAACACCGGGTTGATGTAATGACATATAGTCTGGTCGGGGCAGTAGACACCGGTTTAACTTAGAACTTTATCAAAAGAGATGAAACTTGCAAAAAGCAAAAGCAAATAAAACTTGTAGTCGAGGCTTTCCGAGGGCTGCCAGGCCCAAATTCAAGGCTTTTCGTGGGCTGCCAGGCCGCTGAGTTAAACCATTTGACAAAGCCTTTTAAGATGGACCTCCAACTAACCAATCGTCGTTTTAACTTTGACAAGTTCAGGGTCTGTATAAGATTGGCTTGTGAAACGTTTGGCGGGTCATGCCAGGATTACCTGGATAGGAGTGGCTTACTTGATGAAGGCAGGTTAACCCGGGGTTTTAGGTGAATACACCAGGCTTCCAAGCCGTGGGTCGATATCCAATTACAAGGGTCCTTTCAAACTCTTTGTTGCTTTGCACAAAGAGCCCCCAAGTAACTTCGTGAGTTGTGCCCAATGGGTGCCTATGTTTGAGTTGTGCCTCTTAGCAACAATACTCTTTGGCCCCTTGGGTGTGAATCTCCCAAGCTTTATTTTGGCATGATAGCCGGTTGAATGGACAAACAGGGCGTCACTTTGTAAGGAGAAGCCCCCTTGTAACCAAGAAATATTGGAAGAATGGCAGAGACCCTACTTGTAGCAAGGATGCCGGTTTATTATATTGATCATAATATATACATTGTCAAAATATGTAGATAATGAGAGCCTATGGCTCAGGTGTAGTAAGCCGTAGAAGAGCGATATTCCACGGCCGACGGGTCTCCTCCTTCGATTTCCTTGAGTCTTTGTGCTCGCGAACGTTGATGAGGCAGTATGATCCGTTGTGCAGATTCTTGCTGACCATAAAGGGCCCTTCCCAAGGTGGTGATAACTTGTGCATATTGGTCTGATCTTGGATGAGCCGGAGCACTAAGTCTCCTTCTTGAAAGGTTCTTGTTCTAACCCGGCGGCTGTGATAATGCCGCAGGTATTGCTGATAAACCGCCGAACGAGCCAATGCCATGTCTCGTTTTTCATCTAACAGGTCTAGTGCTTCTTGACGTGCTTGCTCATTGTCCTCTTCAACATAATTGGCAACCCGGGGCGAGTCATGACGAATATCACTTGGGAGTACCGCCTCTGCCCCGTAAACCATGAATAAAGGTGTGTAACCTGTAGATCAGTTTGGGGTGGTATTTATGCTCCATAACACAGATGGTAGCTCCTCCCCTCAAAAACCTGGTGTTCTCTTCAAAGGAACCATAAGCTGGGGCTTGATATCCTTCAAGATTTCCTGATTGGCTCTCTTAGCTTGACCATTAGATTGGGGGTGAGCCACAGATGATACATCAAGCCAGATGTGCTCTCGTTGACAAAACACCTCCATCTCGCCTTTGGAGAGGTTCGTGCCACTATCTGTTATAATGTTGTGTGGAAAACCGAAACGGAAGATCACCTTTTTGATGAATTGAACCGCCATGGCTGCGTCAGACTTGCTTACTGGCTCCGCTTCAACCCATTTAGTAAACTTGTCATCCGCCACCAACAGGTGGGTGTTCTTATCTTTGGATCGCTTGAAAGGTCCTACCATGTCAAGCCCCCAAGTAGCAAACGGCCAGCTGATGGGAATCATCCGTAGCTCCTGAGCCGGAACATGAGCTCGCCGTGAAAATTTCTGACAACCATCGCACCGCCTCACCAAGTCTTCAGCATCAGCATGAGCCATCAGCCAATAGAAACCATAACGAAACACTTCAGAAACCAAGGATTTTGAACCGGCATGATGACCACAGTCTCCTTCGTGGATCTCTCGTAAAGTCTCACGGCCTTATTCAGGAGAAATACAACGCTGGAATACACATGAGACACTGCAACGGTGTAACTCGCCGTCGTGAATAACCATGGACTTGGACCGCCGGACTATCTGTCTGGCCAAAACTGCATCTTCTCGTAACTCGCCCCAGTTCATATACGCCAAGTATGGAACCATCCAATCCGGAATAATGTGTAAAGCGTCCACCAACTGTGCCTCCGGATCAGGAATAGCGAGGTCCTCCTCTGTAGGCAACTGAACTGACGGGTTGTGCAAGACATCCAGAAAGGTATTGGGTGGCACCGGCTTACGCTGAGATCCCAGCCGGCTTAAAGCATCAGCTGCCTCATTTTTGTGCCGATCAATGTGCTCCACTTGATAACCCTTGAAGTGACCAGCAACAATATCCACCTCCCGTCGGTAAGCTGCCATGAGTGGATCCTTGGAATCCCAAGTACCTGAAACTTGCTGGGCTACCAGATCTGAGTCTCCAAAGCATCGTACCCAGCTTAAGTTCATTTCCTTAGCCACTCGAAGACCATGGAATAAGGCTTCATACTAAGCTACATTGTTAGTACAAGGGAAAATTAAGCGAAGAACATAATGAATTTTATCACCTCGAGGGGAAGTAAGGACAACTCCAGCCCCCGAGCCCTCCAATTGCCTGGACCCATCAAAGTGGATAGTCCAGTATGTGCTGTCCGGTTTGTCTTCCGGTGCCTGCAACTCTCACCAATCATTGATGAAATCCACAAGAGCCTGGGACTTGATAGCTGTTCGAGGCATATACTTCAAACCGTGTGATCCAAGCTCAATGGTCCACTTAGCAACCCGGCCAGTTGCTTCCTTGTTCTGGATTATATCCCCCAAAGGAGCAGAACTGACCACTGTGATGGGATGACCTTGAAAGTACTGTTTAAGCTAACGACTTTTCATCAAAACCCCATATACCAGCTTCTGCCAATGCGGGTATCTATGCTTTGACTCAATGAGCACTTCGCTGATATAATAAACCATCCTTTGGCTGGGTATTCCTTTCCAGCCTCCTTGGGCTCCACCACAATAGCTACACTGACAGACCGGGCATTAGCAGCCACATATAACAACAGTGGCTCCTTATCAACTGGAGCAGCAAGAACCGGTGGTTCAGCCAACTGATTCTTTAAGTCCTCAAACGCCGCATCAGTAGCATCATTCCAGACAAAATTGTCTGTCTTCTTCAACATCTGATACAAGGGGATCGCCTTCTCTCCCAATCTGCTGATAAACCGGCTCAAAGCCGCAATGCGACCAGCCAGACGTTGTCGGAGTAATGGGCCACGGGTAGGCTGACCCGGGACCCTAGATCTTTCAAGACATCGAGGCAGGCCGCGCCCCTTCAGCCGAGTCCCAGCTGGCGACCTCCAGAGAGGCCGAGTCCCAGTTGGCGATCTCCAGAGAAGCCGAGTCCCCGATGACGACTCCAAGGCAAGCCGACTCCAAGGCAAGCCGACTCCAAGCTGGCGACCTCGAGAGAGGCCGACTATGGGAGTCGGCCTATGACGCTTCACGAAGCCCGATGCGGAGTACGGTCACGACATGGCCGTCCCTCCCTGCCTACGAGGGAATGGCATGGCTACAGTGAGCCGTATTGCCGGAAGATCTCCGGCGAGGCGCGGCACTGTTGCCATGCCTGCCCTGATCTCAGCCACAGTGTGCGACGCACTGTGCCCACGACGCCGGCCTGTACGGCCCGAAGACCGCGGGGCCGCCTATCAGTGGGTGGACCGAAAGCGGCCAGAGCGCGTGAAGACAGCCCTGTGGGAGTCGGCTTCCCCGGAGTCGGCCGTCTCCCCTCCAGGGCCCCACAAGACATTAATCAGATTGGATGGGGAATGGCGACAGTGATCGCCTGATAGACGGCGGCACTGTTGCCACGACCCGGTGACCAAGCCTGCGTCACCAGGAGTGCCGCACAGTGTCGGGCGTGTCCGCGGGGCCCACCAGTCGACGGGCCCCAGAAGTCGGCGGGTAGAGCGGCGGTGTGAGAGATAGACGGCTAGGGCCCGCACCCAGGCGGATTACCATTGTACCCCCGGGGGGTAGGCCTATATAAACCCCCCGGAGCACCCATGCAAAGGGTTCGGACCTTGATAGAGATAGACCGCATAGCCCAGGAAGGAGAAAACTAGCCCTGCTCTCTCCTGCCTCCCGATACAGCTCCAGGAGCACCATTGTAGTCACCTTGCTTTAGTGACCATGCGGAGACCCCGCAGAGCAGCAGTAGGGGTGTTATCTTCCCGGAGAGCCCCGAAGCTGGGTAAGATTCGCCGGCGTGCATGTCTACGCCTTATCCCGTTTCCAGGCACCGGCGACGTTCTACTCGCCCCCACCATGATAAGCCATCCTTTGGCATATGTCGCACCCAACCCCCGACATTTGGCGCCCACCATGGGGCAAGGTGCACCGTCGTCCGGAGATCTATTCTGGACGGGAACCCTCTTCCTCCCTGGCGAGCGCAGCCAGCCAGGCTCGCCAGATGGAGTCTGCATCAACACGCTGCGCGGTGCTGAGGTCGCCTGCGCCGCGAGCAGCCTCCCCGAACTTATTGGCGAGGTGCGCCTTTCCGACAAGCCTGCATCCGACGCGGGCACGGGTGGCCCCGAGAGCCTTCTCCCGGGCCTCCTCGACCAACTCCACGTCGCCGGTGAGCCTGCCGTAGACTTGGAGTTCGTAGGCTCCTCCGACCCGATGCTGGTTGACTCTGACGCCGTGTCGCTCGACATTTTTCCCACCAACATGGTGGTCTACGACGAGCCGCTTCCGTATGAGGAGAGCGGCGGAAGCGCCGTCACGGAGGTGCTCGTCATCAGCCACGACGAGCACTCCGGTGAAGAAGCCCAGGACCTGCTAGCTGCGGCCCTGCAAGACCTAACCGCGCCCATTCCAGAGGACGCAGACGCCGAGACGCTGGAGACACGCCGCCTTCAGATCATCGAAGGCGCCAAGAAGCTGGCAAGCATGAGGCGCTTGTCAGAGGCATACCAGCGTGAGATGGATCGCGCCGTAGGCGGCTCGCCGGCTCCGACTGGGCCGAGCCGTCTAGGTGCGGTCCGGTAGCGCGGCGCAGCCATCGCCGACTTGCTCGGGGCAAAACGCCCCGTGTACGCCACCCCGGCGGAGAACATCTGTGCCGCCTAAGTGGCGACTGACGAGCTGAAGAACTTCGAGGGCAAAGAGCACCGTGTGATGATGGAGCGAGTCCAGCAGCTCCTTGATGCGGTTGCTGCGCAAAACGCGGCCGGCGGCCGTGCAGATGCGCTGCAGCAGCCGAACGACGACTTGCCTCCCCGCCGAGATCAAAGCGCGACCTCTTGGACGCCGACTGGCGGAGTCCGCGGAAGGAAAGAGAAGGAGCCGACTGTCAGCCACAGTCGGACTCACATCACCATCGAGCGCGACCAAGACGGCCGCCCGAGAGCAGTAGAGCGGCGGGACGACCACCTGCCTCCCCCGCCCAGAAGAGAGCGGCAAGTTTCCCCGCCGCCTGTTGAGCATCCGACTCTCGGAGGTCGCCTTAGCCGCCGAGAGGGAGTCGGAGAGAATGACGCCCGCCATCGGATCGACCGACTCCACTGATCCCTGGCACTGGAAGAGAAAGACGAGCTGGGTCCGCCTTGCTTCGGGCCCCGCATCATAGATGAGCCCTTCCCCAAAGGGTTCACGCTCCCCCGAGACACACCCAAGTACACCGGCTCCGTGAAGCCGGAGGACTGGCTGATAGACTACTCCACAGCCGTCAGCATAGCGAACGGCAACAAGCGAGTTGTTGTGAAGTACGTTCCTCTCATGCTCCAGGGCACGGCCCAGACATGGTTGAACAGCCTGAAGCCCCGCAGCATCAATAGCTGGGTCGACTTCACCGAAGCCTTCATCCGCAACTTTACAAGCACGTAAAAGCGACCTCCCAAGCCGCGCCAGCTCTCCTTGTGCGTGCAAGGCCCTGATGAATCAACACGCGACTACCTCACGTGTTGGGGCGAGCTTCAAAACTCCTGCGAGGGCGTGCACGAGGTGCAGGCCATCAAGTACTTCACCGCCGGGTGCCGAGAGGGCACCCTCCTCAAGCACAGGCTCCTCTGCGACGAGCCAGAAACCCTTGACGAACTGCTAATCATAGCGGACAAGCACGCCACGACCGACTCGTCCATGAAGACGGAGATTCAAGTCAACGCGGCTGGCAAGGTGACTCCCCAGCCTCCCAGAACTCCGGCTGGAGACACCAGTCGGTGACAGCAACAGAACGACAGCAAGCGCAAGGCTCTGCAACCAACTTCCAACAGTCGGCAGGTCGCGGCGGTTGAAGATCAACAGCCGGAAGGGCAGCCTCCGGCCAAGCGGCAGAAGGGCGGCAAATCCAATTGGCTGCCAACCTTCTCCTATGAGCAGACTTTGGATGGTCCATGCAAGTTCCACAGTGGTGCGAAGCCGTCAAACCACACCACCAGAAAGTGCCACTGGCTCACCAGGATTGCCAAGGGAGACGGCCTCACTCCTACACCGCCTGCTGGGCCGCTGCCTCCGCCGCCGCCCCAGCAGCCGGCGGCTCAGCCAGTCAGCGCGGTACAGGACGAGTTCCCAGAAGAGCACGGAGCCTATGTAGTGTTCACCAGTGTGGCAGATGACCGGCGCAGCAGGCGCCAACAGCAACAAGAAGTAAATGCAGTAGCAACAGATGCTCCAGAGTTCATGCATTGGTCCGAGAGGCCTATCAGTTGGAGTCGGGCGGATCACCCAGAGGTGATGCCGAGTCCGGGCTCTTATGCCCTGGTCCTCGGTGCTACCTTGGCCACTGATAGGCGGGCCGCCCGTTTCTCGCGAGTCCTGATAGACGGAGGCAGCAGCATCAACATCCTGTACAAGGACACCATGGAGAAGCTAGGAATCAAGCGAAGACAGCTGCAGAGCAGCCGGACCGTGTTCCATGGAATTGTACACGGCCTCTCCTGTTCGCCGATCGGCAAGATCCTGATAGACGTCCTCTTCGGAGACAAAGATCGTTTCCGTCGAGATCCGGTCTGGTTTGAGGTGGTGGACTTGGAGAGCCCGTACCACGCCCTGCTTGGCCGACCTGCCTTGGCCAAGTTCATGGCAGTTCCCCACTACGCCTACCTCAAGATGAAGATGCCGAGTTCCAAGGGGATTCTGACCGTAGCCGGCGACTACAAGAAGTCGTCCGCCTGCGCGGCCGAGAGCAGTCGGCTGGCCGAGTCCCTGGTGATCGCGACCGAGAAGCGGCTCCTTGACCGAGTCGTGGCGATGGCCGGAAAGCAGCCAGAGATGTCGCCCGACCCCAAGGAGTCGGCGGCAGAAGGATCATTCAAGCCGGCCAAAGAGACCAAGAAGATACCCTTGGACCCGGAGCACCCAGAAAGGTACGTTGTCATGGGCACGTGCCTTGACAGCAAATAGGAAGGCGAGCTCGTCGATTTCCTCTGTGAGAATCGCGACATCTTCGCATGGTCCCCCAAAGACATGCCTCGTGTCCCGACGGAATTCGCCGAGCACAAGCTACACGTCAGGCCAGATATGAAACCCGTCAGGCAGCCCTTGCGCCTCCTGTCAGAAGAGAAAAGAAGAGTTGTTGGAGAAGAGATAGCCCGGCTCCTGGCAGCCGGCTTCATCATGGAAGTGTTTTTTCCAGAGTGGCTGGCAAACCCGGTTTTGGTGCTGAAGAAGAAAAAGCAGTGGCGGATGTGCATCGACTACACAAGCCTCAACAAAGCCTGCCCAAAGGACCCGTTTGCTCTACACAGAATTGATCAGGTAATAGACTCCATAGCCGGATGCGAGCTGCTGAGTTTCCTAGACGCATATTCAGGATACCACCAGATCAAGCTGAACCCAGCGGACAGACTGAAGACCGCATTCATCACGCCATTTGGAGCCTTCTGCTACCTGACAATGACGTTCGGCTTGAGGAATGCCGGCGCCACCTTTCAGCGTTGCATGCAGAAGTGCCTCCTCAAGCAACTCGGCAGGAACGCCCACGTCTATGTGGATGATGTGGTGGTGAATACGGAGAAGCGTGGGACGCTGCTGGAAGACCTGAAGGAGACCGTTGAGAATCTGCGCCAATTCTAGATCTAGCTCAACCCTGAGAAGTGCGTTTTCGGAGTACCAGCCGGCCAGCTCCTTGGCTTCCTGGTCTCCGAACGCGGCATAGAGTGCAACCCCGTGAAAATCAAGGCCATCGAGAGAATGGAGGTACCCAGCCGACTGTTGGATGTGCACAAGTTCATCGGCTGCCTGGCGTCCATCAGTCGATTTATCAGTCGGCTGGGCGAGAAAGCTCTGCCCTTGTATCAATTGATGAAGAAGACCACCTTTTTTGAGTGGAACCACAAGGCGGATGAGGCATTTCTCCAACTGAAGAAGATGTTGACTACTCCCCCTGTCTTGGTGGCTCCGACTCCCAAAGAGCCCATGCTTTTGTACATCGCCGCCACCAGCCGAGTAGTCATCATAGTCATTGTAATCGAGCGCAAGGAGGAAGGCAAGGCGCTCCCTGTCCAGAGACCGGTATATTACCTGAGCGAGGTACTGTCGACCTCCAAGCAGAACTACCCTCACTACCAAAAGATGTGCTACGGCGTGCATTTTGCCGCCAAGAAGCTGAAGCCCTACTTTCAAGAGCATCCAATCACTGTGGTTTGCACCGCTCCACTCGCCGAGATCATTGGAAGCCGAGACGCCTCCGGCCGAGTAGCCAAATGGGCTATAGATCTAGCTCCTTACAGCATCTACTACGAGCCCCGCACCGCCATCAAGTCGCAGGCGCTGGCCGACTTCCTCGTCGACTGGGCCGAGACCGAGTACCTGCCGCCAGCGCCTGACTCCACCCATTGGCGGATGCATTTCGATGGCTCCAAGATGTGCACCAGCCTGGGAGCCGGCGTCGCCCTCATTTCGATGGCTCCAAGATCCACTTCGCCGCCTCCAACAACGTCGCCGAATATGAGGCGCTCATTCATGGGCTCCGGCTTGCCAAAGAACTCGGCATTCGCCGGATCCTATGTTATGGCGACTCCGACTTGGTGGTTCAGCAATCATCCGGTGACTGGGACGCCAAAGACGCAAACAAGGCGAGCTACCACTTCCTGGTGTAGCAACTCAGCGGATACTTCGAGGTGTGTGAATTCCTTCACGTGCCAAGAAATGACAATGATCAAGCAGATGCCTTGGCATGAGTCGGCTCCACTCGCCAAGCGATACCTTCCGGCGTCGCCCTTCAGCGCCTCCTCAAGCCGTCTATCAAGCCTTCACCAGAGTCAGACTCCATCTTTGTGCCGGCTCCTCCAGAAGTAGTCGAATCCGACTCTAGAGCCCCAGCAGACGGCCTCAAGAAAACCATAGTTGAAACCGGCCCGGGGTCCCCAGAACCCGGCCCGGGGACTGTGCCAACCGGCCCGGGGACTTCAGAACCCGGCCCGGGGACTGTGCCAGTCGGCCTGGGGACTTCAGAGCCCGGCCCGGGGACTGCGCTAGTCGGCCCAGAGACTCCGTCAATCCAGCAAACGGCCACAGACTCCAGGCCGCCGCCTCCGAGCCCAGCCACCCTTGTCCAAGTCGCTGTGGTAGCAGTTGAAGAGATAGTAGCACCTTCATGGGCGCAGCCCATCCTCAAGTTTCTAGTGAACAGAGAGTTGCCGACAGATCGGCAAGTGCAGCGTCGAGCGGCAGCATACACCATAGTCAACAAAGAGCTAGTCAGGCGGAGTGTCACTGGTGTCTACCAGCGCTGCGTAGAATCAAAACAAGGCCAAGCAATTCTCAGAGACATCCATCAGGGCGAGTGCGGCCACCATGCGGCTTCAAGGGCACTCGTCGCCAAAGCCTTTTGGCACGGTTTCTTTTGGCCGGCTGCCCTGGAAGAAGCTAAAGAGCTAGTCCAAAAATGCAAGGGGTGCCAGATGTTCCGCTCCAAGCCACTTCAGCTGGCTTCCACGCTGAAGACAATCCCCATCGCCTGGCCCTTCGCAGTTTGGGGCCTGGACATGGTAGGATCATTCAAGACGGCCCGAGGCGGCCTAACTCATCTGCTTGTCGCGGTGGACAAGTTCACCAAGTCGGTGGAAGCAAAGCCCATCAAGAAGTTGAACGGGCCGACTGCAGTAACCTTCATCGCCGACATAACGGTGCGGTATGGCATACCGCACAGCATCATCACCGACAACGGCACAAACTTTGCTAAGGGCGCCTTGGCCCGTTTCTTCGCGACGCAGGGCATCCGACTGGACTTAGCGTCCGTTGCCCATCCGCAGTCAAACGGCCAGGTGGAAAGAGCAAATGGCCTCATCCTGTCCGGCATCAAGCCTCGACTGGTCAAACCACTCGAGCGTTCGGCCGGCTGTTGGGTCGAGGAGCTACCAGCCGTCCTTTGTAGTCTGCGCATGACTCCAAACAAGGCAACCGGCTTCACGCCTTTCTTCCTCGTCTACGGTGCCAAAGCCGTCATCCCGATGGATATAGAGTCTGACTCTCCCCGAGTCACCATGTACACCAAAGAGGAAGCTGAAGAAGCGCGCCAAGACGGCGTTGATCTGCTGGAAGAGGGCCGGCTATTGGCACTCAGCCGGTCCAGCATCTGCCAGCAGAGTCTGCGCCGATAATACAACCGCAAGGTCAAGCCGAGATCGTTCCAAGAAGGTGACCTTGTGCTCCGGCTGATTCAGAGAACAGCCGGCCAACACAAGTTGTCGGCACCTTGGGAGGGTCCCTTCATCATCAGCAAGGTGCTAGGGAACGACGCCTACTATCTGATTGACGCTCAGAAGCCTCGAGCGCGCAAGAGGGACGACTCCGGCAAAGAAACAGAGCGCCCGTGGAACGCGAATCTTCTTCGAAGATTTTACAGTTGATGCAGTATGTATCGCACTACCCCCTTTGTATTAAAGTACCGGCCCCCCTAGACGAGCTCGGGGACTGCCTTTTTGTTATCTATATGATAAGAATTACGCTTCCGAATATGCTACTCCTTTTTATCATACCGTCTGGCACCGGGTTCGACTAGTCGGCCCGGGGACTTGCCGTCTTGCGCTATGAAATGCTTCCTGCAGTCAGACAAGTAATGTGTTGCGCTCAAGCCGTCTCCTGTCGAAAGCCGCAGCTCGCAGAGCGACTGCTGGTAGGCAGAGAACAAGCAAGAGCTAGCGCACACATGAAAAACTGACTAAGGACCTAAAGGCTTATGCATAGCTCAAGCCGGCTACCAGCTTCCCCCCACAGAGTCGACTCATGAGTAGTCGGCTCGCCATCTTAGCTTTTATCAAAGACAGCCAACTTTCGGATAGTCGGTCTGTCGCTTTCTAGCAGACTTGCTAAGGAAGCTCTAAACGGCCAAGTACTTGCCTTCCCGAAGTAGCCAAGCACTTGACCTTGCGACAGTCCGTAGAGCGGCTGTCCAGCCGGCAAGGCGGCAAGTAAAGGAAGATGACAAAGGAAAAGTTCTAAGGAGCAGTAAGCAAGGAAAGGCGGAAATCAGATAAATATTTACATAGGCCCTTGGCCGAATTTTCGAATAGAAATTCAGGATACACCCCGCGGGTGGAATTGTTCGAACCTAACAAGTCTTCCAAAAGATTACTAAAGACAGATAAACAGAGGCGGAAAAGGAAGTCTAGGAGGCGGCCTCCGGCGCCGGAGGATCGGAGGTGACGGCGGTGTCGGGTGCCGGGGCAGTCGGCTGGGCGGTCTCAGCTTGGTCCCCTTCCAAGCCTTAAGACGGACGGCGGCGACTTACAACCAGTCGGCGGTCCGACTGGCGGTGCGCAGAGCCAGCATGTCCGGCCACAGGGTGGCAACCGCCTGGGCACCGGCACGCTGAAGCCGGCGCAGCAGCCGGTGAGCCGGACAAAGACGGGCCCCAATGCTCAGGAGCTGCTCGTTGATGGTTTGGGGGGCATTGGCGGCGATCACCTCACCCTTCGCCCTTCGCGCCTCCCGAGCAGCCTCGATGGCCAGAGGGACTGCCTGTGAATGACCAGGAAAGAAGTCTGCCAAGACAAAAAAGAAGAAAGTCGGAAAATCAGAAGTCGGTCTAACACATAGTCGGAAGCCCAAAGAAACGAAAGAGATTTACCATCAACGATGTCCTCGAGCTCGTGGTAGCCAGAGGTCAGCATCACCTACCTATCAGTCCAGGCGGAGCGCTCGATCTCGAACTCGGCCATGAGGGCGGCCTCCCGCGTCTTGGCCTCGTCCTGCGCCTTCTGGAGTAGCTCCTTCTGCTCGGCCAGCTGCGCTGCCAGCAGGTCACGCTCTTTGGCGAGCCTGCCGCACTCCTCCTCCTTGGCACGCCGAGCAGTGTTGACCTCGCCCAGCTGCTCCTGAAGGGCGGCGTTGGCACCTGAAGAACGAAGGAAGAGACAAGAAAGTCATCAGTAAATTAGATCGCCAGGGAGATCCGGCCCGACTGCTCAGCAGTCGGCCCAAATCTCGGGGACTACAGCCCGCGAGTGCGCCAGCGCGCCCCCGCAAAGAAAGAAGAAAAGAGCTCACCCCGGCTTTCCACCAAGTCGGCGGCCCGCTTGTTCAGCTCCTCGACATTACGGCTGAAGGCAGTGGCGCTGAGGTTATGATACTCCTACAAAAAGCCGACAAAGGCAAAGTTAGTATTTGGAACTCGCCAGAGGGAGTTCCGATCCACCTGCTCAGCAGCCGGCCCGGAACTCGGGGACTACACCCAGTGGGTGCGCTGGCGCGCCCCCACAGAGGAAGACAGGAATCAAAAAAGAAGAAGGAAACGTACTCGGATGGATGTCCGCATGGCCAGATGCGCCCTGGTGCAGACTTGGAGGGCATCGCTTTCCGCGTGCAGCTTCGCCTGGACATCCAGGAGCGCTTGGTTCAGCGGGCCGGTGCCGCCTCCGCGTAACCACCCGGTGGGCCCGGCACTGGAGGCCTCGACGTCCAGACTCGCCGAGCTGGCAGCGCCGGTCTCCCGAGCTCGCGGCGCCGAGGTCGTCCTCTCAAGCCGGCGGCGCGCCGACGCGGCGACTTGAAGAAGCAGCCGCGCCTCGGCCTCGTCCGCGGTCGGCGGATCCAACGGGTCCACCGGTTGTTTGCCGTGCGGCCTCCCAGACGGTGGCGGAGGCGGCGGAGGCGGCGCGAGGGTGTCCGAGCCTGAAGCCTCGCCGCCTTCCTCCCCGAGGGGGTTCTCGGTGCCGACCTCTCCGGTCTGCCCCATGAACTCCGGAGCCGGCGGCACCGACGAAAACGGAGGGACGAGCATCGCCGATCGGCGACGCGCGGCCTCCTCAGCATGCTGCTTCACCGCGGCGGCGGCTTCGGCATCCTCCAGCTTCTTCTGAGCGTTGGCGGCCGCCTTCTCGGCCTGCGCCTTCTCCAGGCGGTCGGCCTCCTCCTCGTCGCGCTTCTCCCGCGCGTTCCGCTCCGTCGCCTCCCGAAGGTCGGTGGCGGGATCGACCCGCCGGGTGTTGGCGGACGTCTCTACCGACCCCATGATAGAGGGGATGGCGACTCTCTCAAGGGAGAGGGGGGATCTGGAGAGGAACGGAGGGAAAATCAAAGAAGACTCGGACAAGATCCAACAAAGGAAAATAAAAGAGCGTAAAGAATTACGCGGAAACTAATGGCGGCCTTCTCACTTCCCTTCGGAAGCGGTTGGCCTTCGCGGCCGCCTCCTCCCGTTTGGTCGTGGCGGCCACCCCCTTGAACTTCTTCGGCTTGCTGCCGGGTGCGCTCGGTCCGGCGTGACGCCTCTTCGCGCCGCCTTGGCCAGAGTGGCCGGCCCTCGACTGGTGGCGCGGGACGACTTCCCCGTCGGCGTCGGCTTCAGGCCAGTCGGCGAAGGTGGCCGAGGGCCTGAAGCCGCGGTCCGCCCCTTCTCCGCCGACTTCCGCGTCGGCCTCTAATGCCGCCGCCCCCAGGTCGGGGTCGTCAACGTCGCTCTCCGCGCGGTCTGGGACGTAGTCGCGGGGCTGTCTCATGGCGCCGGCTGCGGGCTCCATGAGGGGGTTCTGCCCAGAATTAACCAACAAGAATTAGAAGCCAGAGTCGGCCGCAAAGAAGACCAAACTATAGAAAGATGCGATTTACCACTGGAGGGGGGTTGTCGCGCGAGTACGGCTCCTTGCCGAACTGCCAGTCCTCCGTGAACTCGCAGTGCGCGATGTGGTTCACCAAGTTCACCACCTCCCTACGGGGCATCTCCTTGGTGCACATCCGACTCGGGTCGTGGCAGTCGCTCATCTGACAGATTAGGTGAGGGCGGCCTTGGAGAGGGAGGACTCGGCGCGCCACGAAGGCGGCCAGAAGGTCGGATCCAACGAGGCCCTCCGGTAGCAGCAAGACTCGGAGTCGCGCTATGGCGGCGGCTCCGGAGGGAGTCAGCGACTTGGCCCGATGAGACCAGCTGGGGAGCCTCCCAGTTAGGGGGGCCGGGTTGAAGGGCGGCGGGTTGACCCAGTCGCCGTCGGTGGAGAGGTTCTTCACGTAGAAGTAGGAGCACTGCCACATCTTCACCGACTTTATCAGCGAGATGGGAGGAAAGGGGTTGTCGGCCGTCGAGCGCCGCACCGCGATGTAGGTGCCGCACTGAGCCGGCGTGCCGGCGGCTTGCGTACCAAGCTTCAAAGAGAAGAATTCTCCCCACAACTCAAGGGTGGGGAGAACACCGACGAAACCTTCGCACAGAGTGGCGAAGGCGGAGAGCAACACCACCGCATTTGGAGTAAGGTGGTGCGGTTGAAGGTTGTGGAACTCCAGGAACGAGCGGAAGAAACCGCTCGCCGGCAGTCCCAGCCCGTGCATGAGGTGCGAGCGGAAGACGACCCGCTCGCCCTCCTCCGGCGCGGGCCGGGTCTCTCCGGCCGGCACGGGATGGGCGCGCACGAGGTCCGTGCTGGGGAGACCGCGGGTCCGGCAGAGGAACTCGATATGTTCCGCCTTCACATCCGAACCGTCCCACACGCCGGAGCGCGTGGAAGGGGCCGCGGCGGAGGAAGAACTCATCGCCGTGGTGTGAGGTGCTCTTGCTCGCAGCGGAGGAAGAAGAGAAGGCAGGAGAGTGGGGGAGAGGATGCGCGTGCGATGCCGCCCCGCTCCTCTCTGCCTATTTATAGCCCCGTGGGCTGAGGAGCCGAGGGGGCGGGCGTGGGATTAACTGCGCACGAAGCCCCACGCCGCCCCATGATTTACCCCACGAAGTTACTGCGCGCAGTAACGACGTGGGGAAGCCAACCGTTCGCGACCACGGCGGATCCGTTCGGATGCCGAGGCGCGGTAGTGGCGGGCCCCGCCTGACGTCCCGTCCTGTTGCGCACGTGGGTGAGCAGACTATCCTCCCCACGTGGCGCCCTGCGATAGGACCGCCTCGATGGCAGCAGGGAAGCGTATCCAATACGCCGCCTGATTTCCCGCCGCGACTTACCAACAGCGACCCCTCGCTGAACAAATCCGACTTCAGCGAGTCGGCCAAAAAGAAGACGATGGCCGAATCTCAGAGTCTGCGCTGGGAAGTTTGAAACTGTTGAAGCCCCACGAGGCGGCATCCGCAGGGCTTCACCAGCTTCGTGGACTACTGTCGGAGTAATGGGCCACGGGTAGGTTGACCCGGGACCCTAGATCTTTCAAGACATTGGGGCAGGCCGCACCCCTTCAGCCGAGTCCCAGCTGGTGACCTCCGGAGAGGCCGAGTCCCAATTGGCTATCTCCAGAGAAGCCGAGTCCCCGATGACGACTCCAAGGCAAGCCGACTCCAAGGCAAGCCGACTCCAAGCTGGCGACCTCTAGAGAGGCCGACTATGGGAGTCGGCCTATGACGCTTCACGAAGCCCGATGCGGAGTACGGTCATGACGTGGCCGTCCCTCCCTGCCTACGAGGGACTGGCATGGCTACAGTGAGCCGTATCGCCGGAAGATCTCCGGCAAGGCGCGGCACTATTGCCATGCCTGCCCTGACCTCAGCCACAGTGCGTGACGCACTATGCCCATGACGCCGGCCTGTACGGCCCGAAGACCGTGGGGCCGCCTGTCAGTGGGTGGACCGAAAGCGGCCAGAGCGCCCGAAGACATCCCTGTGGGAGTCGGCTTCCCCGGAGTCGGCCGTCTCCCCTCCAGGGCCCCACAAGCCATTAATCAGATTGGATGGGGAATGGCGACAGTGATCGCCTGATAGACGACGGCACTGTTGCCACGACCCAGTGACCAAGCCTGCGTCACCAGGAGTGCCGCACAGTGTCGGGCCAGTCCGTGGGGCCCACCAGTCGGTGGGCCCCAGAAGCCGGCGGGAATAGCGGCGGTGTGAGAGATAGACGGCTGGGGCCCGCACCCAGCCGGATTACCATTGTACCCCTGGGGGGTAGGCCTATATAAACCCCCCGGGGCACCCATGCAAAGGGTTCGGACCTTGATAGAGATAGACCGCATAGCCCAGGAAGGAGAAAACTAGCCCTGCTCTCTCCTGCCTCCCGATACAGCTCCAGGAGCACCATTGTAGTCACCTTGCTTTAGTGACCATGCGGAGACCCCACAGAGCAGCAGTAGGGGTGTTATCTCCCCGGAGAGCCCCGAAGCTGGGTAAGATTCGCCGGCGTGCACGTCTACGCCTTATCCCGTTTCCAGGCACCGGTGACGTTCTACTCGCCCCCACCATGATAAGCCATCCTTTGGCATATGTCGCACCCAACCCCCGACAGACGCTGAACATCATTGATACATGCCGGTTTAGCGAGGGACATAATAGCTTTAGTCTTTTCCGGATTAGCCTCAATACCCCTGTTAGATACCAGAAACCCTAGGAGCTTGCCTACCGGAACACCAAAGACGCACTTGTCCGGATTGAGCTTCATCTTATAAACCCACAGTTATCAAAGGTCTCCTTGAGGTCATCTATCAGTGTCTCCATTTTCTTGGATTTTACCACAATATCATCCACATAAGCATGAACATTGTGCCCAGTCTGAGTATGAAGACAATTCTGCACACAGCGCTGATAAGTTGCCTGGGCACTCTTGAGCCCAAAGGGCATAGAAACATAACAGAAGGCTCCAAAGGGAGTGATGAAGGTTGTCTTCTCCTGGTCCTTAACTGCCCTCTTGATCTGATGATAACCAGAATAAGCATCCAAGAAACTCAAACGCTCGCAACATGCCATAGCATCAAGGATTTGATCAATACGAGGGAGGGCAAAGGGATCAGCTGGACAAGCTTTGTTCAAATCTGTGTAATCCACACACATACGCCAAGTGCCGTTTTTTCTTAAGTACCAGCACCGGATTGGCCAACCACTCTGGGTGAAACACCACCACAATAAACCCTGCTACCAACAGCCAGGCTACCTCTTCACTAATGGCCTTGCGCCTCTCTTCATTAAAATGGCGAAGAAACTGTTTGACTGGTTTGAACTTCGGATCAATATTAAGAGTGTGCTCAGCGAGTTCCCTCGGTACACCTAGCATGTTAGAAGGTTTCCATGCAAACATGTCCCGGTTCTCACGGATGAACTTGATGAGCGCGCTTTCCTATTTTGGATCCAAGTTGACACTGATGCTCAACTGCTTGGATGAATCGCGAGGAACAAAATCAACCAATTTAGTCTCATCAGCCGACATAAACTTCAAAGCCGGATCATCCTCTGTAGTTGGCTTCTTTAGAAAAGTCATATCTGCCGGATCAACATTGCCCTTATAAAACTTCAACTCCTCCGTTGCACAAACCAATTCAGCATAAGCCGCATCACCTTCCTCCCATTCCAGCGCAACCTTACGGCTGCCATGAACCGTGATGGTCCCCTAATGACCTGGCATCTTGAGCTGCAGATAAACATAACACGGCCTTGCCATGAATTTAGCATAAACCGGTCGTCCAAACAAGGCATGGTACGGACTTATGATCTTGACCACTTCAAAGGTCACCGTCTCGGATCTTGAATCGTGGTCATATCCAAAAACCACCTCCAGAGCTATCTTACCAACCGGCTAAGCCGATTTACCAGGCACCACCCCGTGAAAAACGGTATTTGACGGTCTAAGGTTCTTATCTGTCAACCCCATACGCCGGAAGGTTTCATAATACAAGATATTGATACTGCTCCCTCCGTCCATGAGTACCTTGGTGAACTTATAACCTCCAACCTGCGGTGCAACCACCAAAGCCAGGTGACCCGGATTGTCAACCCGGGGCGGATGATCCTCCCGACTCCAGAGAATAGGTTGCTTAGACCATCGTAGATAACGGGGCACTGCCGGCTCAACAGTGTTTACTGCCCTTTTATGGAGCTTCTGATCGCGCTGGCACAAACTAGTAGTGAAGACATGATATTGTCCACCGTTTAACTACTTCGGGTTACTTTGATAACCCGACTGCTGCTGATTCCCCTGATTACTCTGCTGAGTGTGACCACCTTGGTTGTTCTGATTGTCCTGATTATTCTGAAATCCTGAGCTTGAACCGCCACCACCGTGACCCGGCCAGTGGAACCCTGGACCGGAAACACCAGATGGACCCTAATCATACTGGAAGAGATCATAGTTTTTGAATTCCCTCATGATGTGACAATCCTTCCAGAGGTGCGTGGCCGGAACCTCCTTTGTCCCGTGTTTTGGGCAGGGCTGGTTTAACAAGCATTCCAGATTCATGCCTCCGTCGCGCTAGGGCGGTTTACCCTTACGGCGCTGCATATTACCATGCATACTGGTGTTAGCCACAAAATCTGAATTGTCCGCTTTACACTTACCATTGTTCCTGTGGCTCGCCTGGTTATGCTGTCCTTTTGTACCGGCATTCTTCTTTCCCTTCTCCTGCTTTTCTTCATCAGAATCAGGGTCCTTGGTATTATCAGAATCAGCATACTTAACCAGAGCCGCCATGAGCGTTCCCATATCATTGTAGTGGCGTTTGAGCCGTCCCAACTTCATCTTCAGTGATTTAAACCGGCAATTACCTTCCAATGTCATAATTGCCATGTCAGGATTGATGCGGCCTGATGAATGCAAAATTTCTGAAACCCGACGCACCCAATGAGTTGTTGATTCATTCTCTCCTTGGACACAAGTCGCCAGATCTTCAATGGACATTGGTTGCTTGCATGTATCCTTGAAGTTTGCTATAAACTTGGCCTTCAACTCATCCCATGAACTGATTGAGTTAACAGGCAGGCTCTTCAGCCAGGTACAAGCCGTTCCTTCCAACATCATGGTGAAGTAATTTGCACACGCCGCTTCATCCACATCTAGCATCTCCATTGCCATCTCATAACTTTCCACCCACGCCTCAGGGGGTTGATCGGCGTTATAATTAGGTACTTTACGCGGTCCCTTGAAATCCTTGGGTAGCCGCACATTATGCAGAGCCGGGGTGAGGCACGGTACTCCCAAAGAGCTAAAGGCCAAACCACGTTCAACTGATGCCGTTGGCTGAACCGGAGCGGGTTGATTCTGGTACTGTGCTACCAACTGTGCTGCTAACTCTGCTTCGCGCCGTGCTCTGCCGTTGTTCACCACATCCTGAGCATTCAAACCGCCGTGCGCCGGATTAGGCCCCCGAGGGGCATCACAACGCCGCACACTACTTGATACGACCGGTTCATTCATGTGCCTGCTATAACTCTTGATCGGACGGGGGGTTGAATGTATTATGTCTCGGCTGTAGGAGTAAGCCTGCTGCTGCACAACGGCGGTTTGAAGAAGATCCCTGGCCCGTCGTGTCTCAACCGCCGCCAGTGAGTCACCCTCCATCGGAATAGCTGCCAAACGTGATGCTGCAGCAATCATGTTATCCAAAGGGCTAGAGAAGTGACCCGGTGGCGTTGTTACGTATCGCGGTGGGTTGTCCGTCCGCTGAGGCGGGTCCATCACCCGTGACTGATCAGGCGCTGCCCCAGGTGCCTCGGTCCAGTTTACTGCCGCCGGATTACTGGGCCCGGCTCCTGGCGTATTGAAGAGATTCATACCCTCGTAAACCGGTGGCAGATGAGACTGGTACTTCCTTCTCATTACTTTGTTTGACGCGTTCTGATCCAACATAAGCCGGTAATTCTGCACCTAGATCTGTTGTGATTGGGCATCTAAAGCGGCCCGCTCTTCAGCCATCCTGGCCTCCTCAGCCGCCAGGTCCGCCTTGGCCTGAGTTATATGATCTTTCAGCTTTGTAACATCTGCATTATGCTGATCTTGGGTCTCTGGGGTGACTGTCGTGATCAACAATGCCGTCAAAGCATGCAACAGACAGGCAAGAACTTGAGCCGGCCGGCGCGCAGGGCCTCCTGCCACGGTTGCCGATCCGGATATCATTGTTGCTGTAGATGAAGATTGCACAGTGGGTTGTGTACCGGCCATGAAGATTGCAACCCAGTTTGGCGGTTCAAAGGGGCCCAGAATACTGTCACCATCGAAATATCCCCCAATCCGGCCATCTTGCAATTGGTACAGTGACTCGGTTTCGCCAGTGGATGATTCACCATCTGAGTAGATGGTCGTCTCAGCGTCGGACACCGGTTCAGATTCCGCACCATGGATGAACCCTACGAACGCACGCTTCATGGTAGGCTGAACTCGGGCAGGACTTGCACGCTGAGCCGTTTCGACGAGGTCGGTGGAGATGTCCGGCTCAGGGCCCGGTTCGCGATCTTGCCGATGAAAACGTGAATTCCGCCAGAGGGGACCCGGTACCCGTACTCGATTGAGACGGCCTCAGGGCCCGAGCCTGCATCGTCGATGTAGAGCTTGCCGCGACGACTCTTGGTCATCCGGCCAACCGCGTACCCTTTGAGTCCTTCAAAGCTGCCCTTTAAGAACTAGAAACCATTGTCCAATAGCCCCACGGTGGGCGCCAACTGTCATGGAAGTAACACGTCAGATGTCCTAGCAGAAGGACTTAGTCGTGGAGCCATGCCATCGCAATGAGATTAGCTTAAAGGGGTTAAATCGGACAAGGGACAGGAGAGTTTTATACTAGTTCGGCCCCTTGCGATGAAGGTAAAAGCCTACGTCTAGTTGTGATGGAATTATTGGGGTTTCGATGACCAGGAAGTGAATACGCTTTGCCTGAGTCTCGAGTTGTTGTTTCTTGTCCTTGAACTGCCGCCGGGTCGTCCCTTTATATACACAGCTTGACGCCCGGCCGGTTTACAGAGTCTCGAGGCCGGCTCATACAAGTGTCTGGCTCGGTCTCTTCCTTTCCCTAACTTACATAACAAGTTATACAACTATAGTGGTTTACGACTATGGGCCCTAATCCTCCATTGGGCTCTGGGCCTCTAAGCTTTAATAGTAGAGCGCCATCTTCTTTGTCTTCATGGGCTTTAATATAGATGAGCGTGAACCGGCCCCTCCTGGGCGGTTTACACTCAATAGTTATATCCTCAACACTATTGGTTGGCTGTGGATGAACAGTACCCATTGTTGCTGCCCGCTCGTACGCCCCACCCCAGCCGATGGGGGTTGGATGAACACGACCTTGTGGTAGTATAGGCAGTTGCCGCTGGATGAACAGGACCCCGAGGAGGCCGCCGCACCCCAGCCGGGTTGGAGGTGGATAAACAAGTCCTCGTGGAGGCTGGGTGAACAGTAGCCGATGGAGGCTGGAGGAAGTCGATGGAGGATGAACAGTAGCTGGTGGAGTCCTGTTTTGCGGTATGCCACACCCTTCCAGATGAACAGGACCCCTTTTCGACTGTAGGTGGTTGGCGAGATGTCTGTTTCCTCCGTTTGCCGGTACGCCAGACCCCTCCCGATGAATAGAACCCTGTTTCAACCATAGGCGGTCGAAGGAAGTCAATTTCGTCTGTTTTGCGGTACGCTACACCCCTCCCGATGAACATGACCCCGTTTCGACCATAGGCTGTCGAAGAGAACTCCGTTTCATCCATTTTCTGGTATGCCACACCCCCGACCGATGAACAGGACCCCTTTTCAGTTGTACCGTCGAAGCCGGTTGGCTCCTGATGAACATGACGTATTCCGACCCCCCCCCCCCCCCCCCGCGGTTGCCTCCCGATGAACACGATGTTCTTTCTGCATTCCGATCCGGTAGGTTGGCTGCCGATGAACATGACGTCATTGCTGCCGTAGTTGACTCTCCATGTACACGATCATTCGTATGCGCGAGTACGCGTTCGAGACCCCACCCGTATATACGTACGTAGTTGTATTTACTTTCTTGTAGTGTGATTGTATTTATGAGTACACGATTTAGATGGGGCTGCCTGAACTGGTATGTCGGGGCTGTACTACGACACGTGTTGCTCCTTGCTCGGCCACTGTTCATCGTGTGAAAGAGATCGACCGACCAGTATGTACGTACATGTTTGCGACCAGACACAGAACACTATGTATGTTTCGACCTGGTGGGTCCCAACTGTCAGGGGGTAAGGAGGCACTTCCTTGCATGCGAAGATATAGCTGGTGGGTCCCAGCTATCGGGGGGTCATTTTTTGCACGTAATAAGGAGGCACTTCTTTGCATGCGAAGATGTAGCAGGTGGGTCCCAACTGTCAAGGGGGGAAACATTTTTTTCTCCGTAACAAGGAGGCAGTTCCATGCATGCATCCATGGACTTGGTGCGTCTTGATACGTCTCCAACGTATCTATAATTTTTGATTGTTCCATGCTATTATATTACCTGTTTTGGATGTTTATGGGCTTTATTTTACACATTTATATCATTTTTGGGACTAACCTACTAACCGGAGGCCCAGCCCATATTGCTGTTTTTTTGCCTATTTCAGCATTTCGAAGAAAAGGAATATCAAACGGAGTCCAAACGGAATGAAACCTTCGGGAGCGTTATTTTTGGAACAAATCTGATTCGGAGAGCTTGGAGTGCAAGTCAAGAAGCCTCCGAGGGCCCCACGAGATAGGAGGGCGCCCCCCCCCCCTGTTGGGCGCGCCCCCCTGTCTCGTGGGCCCCTCGGGCGGCCACCTACGTACTTCTTCCTTCTATATATACCTACGTACCCCGAAAACATCCAGGAGCATCACGAAACACAATTTCCACCGCCGTAACCTTCTGTATCCTCGAGATCCCATCTTGGAGCCCTTGCTGGCACTCTGCCGGAGGGGGAAGCAACCACGGAGGGCCTCTACATCAACATCCTTGCCCCTCTGATGAGTTGTGAGTAGTTTACCACAGACCTACGGGTCCATAGTTATTAGCTAGATGGCTTCTTCTCTCTTTTCAGATCTCAATACAATGTTCTCCCCCTCTCTTGTGGAGATCTATTCGATGTAATCTCTTTTTGTGGTGTGTTTGTCGAGATCCGATGAATTGTGGGTTTATGATCAAGTTTATCTATGAATAATATTTGAATCTTCTCTGAATTCTTTTATGTATGATTGAGTTATATTTGCAAGTCTCTTCAAATTATCAGTTTGGTTTGGCCTACTAGATTGGTCTTTCTTTCCATGGGAGAAGTGCTTAGCTTTGGGTTCAATCTTGCGGTGTTCTTACCCAGTGACAGAAAGGGTTGCAAGACACGTATTGTATTGTTTCCATCGAGGATAACAAGATGGGGTTTATATCATATTGCATGTGTTTATCCCTCTACATCATGTCATCTTGCTTAATGCGTTACTTTGTTCTTATGAACTTAATACTCTAGATGCAGGCAGGAGTCGGTCGATGTGTGGAGTAATAGTAGTAGATGCAGGCAGGAGTCGGTCTACTTGTTATGGACGTGATGTCTATATACATGATCATGCCTAGATAATCTCATAACTATGCACTTTTCTACCAATTTCTCGACAGTAATTTGTTCACCCACCGTAATACTTATGCTATCTTGAGAGAAGCCTCTAGTGAAACCTATGGCCCCTGGGTCTATCTCTTATCATATTTGCTTTCCATCTACCTTTATTTGCATCTTTACTTTTTGCATCTATATCCTAAAACACCAATTATCATATTATCTTTATTAGATCTCACTTCCGCGAGTGGCCGTGAAGGAATTGACAACCACTTTATTGCGTTGGTTGCGAGTTCTTAGTTTGTTTGTGTAGGTGTGTGGGAGTTTTGAAGAGCCTCCTACTGTATTGATACCTTGGTTCTCAAAACTGAGGGAAATACTTACGCTACACTTTGCTGCATCACCCTCTCCTCTTCAAGGAAAACCAATGCAAGCTCAAGACGTAGCAAGAAGGATTTCTGGCGCCATTGCCGGGGAGGTCTTAGCTCAAGTCAAGACATACCAAGTACCCATCACAAACCCATCTCCCTTGCATTTACATTATTTGCCATTTGCCTCTCGTTTTCCTCTCCCCCACTTCACCCATGCCGTTTTTTCGCCCTCTCTTTCCCAATCTCCTCCTCTCTTTTCGCTTGCCGTTTTTCTGTTTGCTTGTGTGTTGGATTAATTGTTGCCATGGCACAAGATAATACCAAGTTGTGTGACTTCTCGAATACCAATAATAATGATTTCCTTAGTACTGCGATTGCTCCTCTTAATGATGTTGAGTCTTGTGAAATCAATACCGCTTTGTTGAATCTTGTTATGAAAGATCAGTTCACCGGCCTTCGTAGTGAAGATGCCGCTACTCATCAAAACAATTTTGTTGATTTGTGTGACATGCAAAAGAAGAAAGATACGGATAACAATATTGTCAAATTGAAGTTATTTCCATTTTCACTTAGAGATCGTGCTAAAGTTTGGTTTTTGTCTTTGCCTAAAATTAGTATTGGTTCTTGGAACAAGTGCAAAGATGCTTTTATCTCTAAGTATTTTCCTCCTGCTAAGATCATCACTCTTAGGAACGATATTATGAATTTTAAACAACTTGATCATGAGCATGTTGCCCAATCTTGGGAAAGAATGAAATTGATGCTTCGCAATTGCCCTACTCATGGTTTGAATTTATGGATGATCATACAAAATTTTTATGCCGGTTTGAACTTTGCTTCTACAAACCTCTTAGACTTGGCCGCGGGAGGTACCTTTATGGAAATCACATTAGGAGATGCTACAAAATTGCTTGATAATATTATGGCTAATTATTCTCAATGGCACACCAAAAGATCTTCTAGTAAAAAAGTGCATTCTATAGAAGAAATCAATGTTTTGAGTGGAAAGATGGATGAACTCATGAAGATGTTTGCTACTAAAAATACTCCTCTTGATCCAAATGATATGGCTTTGTCTTCCTTGATTGAGAATAATAATGAATCTATGGATGGAAATTTTGTTGGTAGGAATAGTTTTGGAAACAATGCTTATAGAGGAAATTTTAATGCTAGACCGTTCCCTAGTAATCCCTCTAATAATTATGGAAATTCCAACAATAATTCTTATGTTAATTTTAATAAGATGCCCTCTGATTTTGAGAATAGTGTGAAAGAATTTATGATTTCTCAAAAGAATTTTAATGCCTTGCTTGAAGAAAAATTTCTCAAAGTTGATGATTTGTCTAGGAACGTTGATAGACTTTCGCTTGATGTTAATTCTCTTAAACTTGGATCTTCTTCTCCTAAGCATGATATCAATGAGTCTCTCAAAGTAATGAGAATTTCCATTGACGAGTGCAAGGAAAGAACCGCTAGATTGCATGCTAAAAAAGAAAGCTTTATAAAAGCGTGTTCTTCTAGTCTTCATGAAAATAATGATGAGGATCTTAAAGTTATTCACACGTCTTCTATTAGATCTATGTTTTGGAATATGAATTTTGATGATTATGGGAGTGATGATGAATCAACTTTGCCTAGAGGGCGTCCCAAAAATTCAGAGTCTTTAGATCTTGATTTTAAATTTGGTAAAAGTGAGATTGGAGAATCCTCAACTTCTAATAATATTGAACTTACTATCTCGGATTTCAAGGAATTTGATTATGATAATTGCTCTTTAAAAGGATGCATTCCTTGTTGCAATCCGTTATTAATTCTCCTCATGCTTATAGTCAAGACAAAGCTTTTACCAAACATATTGTTGATGCCTTGATGCAATCTTATGATGAAAAACTTAATTTGGAAGTTTCTATACCTAGAAAACTTAATGATGAGTAGGAACCTACTATAAAGATTAAAATTAAAGATTATGAGTGTTTTGCTTTGTGTGATTTGGGTGCTAGTGTTTCCACGATTCCGAAAAATTTATGTGATATTCTAGGTTTCCATGATCTTAATGATTGCTCTTTAAATTTGCATCTTGCGGATTCCACCATTAAAAAGCCTATGGGAAGGATCAATGATGTTCTCAATGTTGCAAATAGAAATTTGGTGCCCGTAGATTTTATCGTTCTTGATATAGATTGCAATCTTTCTTGCCCTATTATTCTTGGTAGATCTTTCCTTAGAATGATTAGTGCGATTATTGATATGAAGGAAGGGAATATTAGATTCCAATTTCCATTAAAGAAATGTATGGAGCACTTTCCAAGAAAGAAAGTTCAATTACCTTATGAATCTTTCATGCGTGCTACTTATGAATTTAGTGCCAAAGATGGCACTCGTTAGATCTATATTTATTTTTATGCCTAGCTAGGGGCGTTAAACAATAGCGCTAGTTGGGAGGCAACTCAATTTTCTTTATGTTTTTTGTTTTTGCTCCTATTTAGTAATAAATATTGCATCTACCTTCTGAAAAACAGAAACATTGCACGCACGAATATAATTTTGTTAAATCACTGGAACGAGATTTTGTGTTGATTCTTTTTTATGATGTTCAATAGACAAATTTTCCAGGACTTCTTATTTTGATAGGATTTTTAGAGTTACAGAAGTTTTCGTTAGTTACAGATTGCTACAGACTGTTCTATTTTTGACAGATTCTGTTTTTCGTGTGTTGTTTGCTTATTTCAATGCATCTATGGCTAGTAAATCAGTTTATAAACCATAAAGAAGTTGGAATACAGTAGGTTTAACACCAAATTAAGTAAAGAATGTGTTCATGGCAGTACCTTATGTGGTGGTTTTGTTTTCTTTCACTAACGGAGCTTATAAGATCTCCTGTTGAGTTTTGTGTTGTGAAGTTTGCAAGTTTTGGGTAAAGCTTTTATGGACTATGGAATAAGGAGTGGCAAGATACTAAGCTTGGGGATGCCCATGGCACCCCAAGATATTCAAGAATAGCCAAAAGCCTAAGCTTGGAGATGCCCCGGGAAGGCATCCCCTCTTTCGTCTTCGTTCATTGGTAACTTTACATGGAGCTATATTTTTATTCGCCACATGATATGTGTTTTGCTTGGAGCATCATGTATTATATTAGTCTTTGCTTTTTAGTTTACTACAATCATCCTTGCTGTACACACCTTTTTGGAGAAGCCTATTTGATTAGAATTTGCTAGAATACTCTATGTGCTTCACTTATATCTTTTGAGCATGATAGTTTTTGCTCTAGTGCTTCACTTATATCTTTTAGAGCACTGTGGTGTCTTAATTTTGAAGAAATTGCTAGTCTCTCATTCTTCACTTATCTCATCTTGAGAGTCTTTTAGAACAGCATGGTATTTATGATCATAAAGTTGGTCCTAGAATGATGAGCATCCAAGTTGGGTATAATAAAAACTATCATAGGAAGTGAATTGGATGCTATGATCAATTTGATGCTTGATAATTGTTTTGAGATATGGAGGTAGTGATATTAAAGTCATGCTAGTTGGGTGATTATGAATTTAAAGAATGCTTGTGCTGAAGCTTGTGATTCCCGTAGCATGCACGTATGGTGAACCGCTTTGTGATGAAGTTGGAGCACAATTTTATTTATTGATTGTCTTCCTTATGAGTGGCGGTCGGGGACGAGCGATGGTCTTTTCCTACCAATCTATCCCCTAGGAGCATGCGTGTAGTACTTTGATTTTTCATGACTTCTAAATTATTGCAACAAGTATATGAGTTCTTTTGATTAATGTTGAGTCTATGGATTATACACACTCTTTCACCCTTCCACCATTGCTAGCCTCTCTTGTACCATGCAATTTTTGCCGGTACCATACACCCACCATACTCCTTCCTCAAAACAGCCACTATACCTACCTATTATGGCATTTCCATAGCCATTATGAGATATATTGCCATGCAACTTTCCACTGTTCCGTTCATATGACACGCATTACTTTTGTCATATTGCTTTTTGCATGATCATGTAGTTGACATTGTATTTGTGGCAAGGCCACTTTCGTAATTTTCATACATGTCGCTCTTTATTCATTGCATATCCCAGTACACCGCCGGAGGCATTCATATAGAGTCATATCTTGTTCTAGCTTTGAGTTGTAAATCCATAAAGTGTGATGATCTTCAGTATTAGAGAATTGTCCTAGTGAGAAAGGATGATCAAGACTATGATTCCCCCACAAGTCGGGATGAGACTTCGGACTTTACAAAAAGAAAAAAAAAAAGAAAAAGGCCAAAAAAAAGGAAAAGAAAAAAGATAGGCCAAAGAAAAAAAAGGAAAAAAAGAAAAGAAAAAAAGAAAAATGAGAGAAAAAGAGAGAAGGGACAACGCTATTATCTCTTTTTCCACACTTGTTCTTCAAAATAGCACTATGATCTTCATGATAGAGAGTCTCATATGTTGTCACTTTCATATACTAGTGGGAATTTTTCATTATAGAACTTGGCTTGTATATTCCAATGATGGGCTTCCTCAAAAGTGCCCTAGGTCTTCGTGAGCAAGCAAGTTGGATGCACCCCACTTAGTTTCTTTTGTTGAGCTTTCATATATTTATAGCTCTAGTGCATCCGTTGCATGGCAATCCCTACTCACTCAAATTGATATCTATTAATGGGCATCTCCATAGCCCGTTGATATGCCTAGTTGACGTGAAACTATCTTCTCCTTTCTTGTCTTCTCCACAACCACCATTCTATTCCACATATAGTGCTATGTCCATGGCTCACGCTCATGTATTGCTTGAAAGTTGAAAGAGTTGGAGATTATTAAAGTATGAAACAATTGCTTGGCTTGTCATCGGGGTTGTGCATGATTAAATACTTTGTGTGATGAAGATAGAGCATAGCCAGACTATATGATTTTGTAGGGATAACTTTCTTTAGCCATGTTATTTTGAGAAGACATGATTACTTTGATTAGTAATCTTGAAGTATTACTATTTCTTATGTCAATATGAACTTTTATTTTGTATTCATTTGGATGTGAACATTCATGCCACAATAAAGAAAATCACATTATGAATTATGCTAGGTAGCATTCCACATCAAAAATTCTCTTTTTATCATTTACCTACTCGAGGACGAGCAGGAAATAAGCTTGGGGATGCTTGATACGTCTCCAACGTATCTATAATTTTTGATTGTTCCATGCTATTATATTACCTCTTTTGGATGTTTATGGGCTTTATTTTACACATTTATATCATTTTTGGGACTAACCTACTAACCGGAGGCCCAGCCCATATTGCTGTTTTTTTGCCTATTTCAGTATTTCGAAGAAAAGGAATATCAAACGGAGTCCAAACGGAATGAAACTTTCGGGAGCGTTATTTTTGGAACAAATCTGATCCGGAGAGCTTGGAGAGCAAGTCAAGAAGCCTCCGAGGGCCCCACGATATAGGAGGTCGCGCCCCCTATCTCGTAGGCCCCTCGGGCGGCCACCGACGTACTTCTTCCTCCTATATATACCTACGTACCCCGAAAACATCCAAGAGCACCATGAAACACAATTTCCACCGCCGTAACCTTCTGTATCCGCGAGATCCCATCTTGGAGCCCTTGCCGGCACTCTGCCGGAGGGGGAAGCAACCACGGAGGGCCTCTACATCAACATCCTTGCCCCTCCGATGAGTTGTGAGTAGTTTACCACAGACCTACGGGTCCATAGTTGTTAGCTAGATGGCTTCTTCTCTCTTTTTGGATCTCAATACAATGTTCTCCCCCTCTCTTGTGGAGATCTATTCGATGTAATCTCTTTTTGCGGTGTGTTTGTCGAGATCCGATGAATTGTGAGTTTATGATAAAGTTTATCTATGAATAATATTTTAATCTTCTTTGAGTTCTTTTATGTATGATTGAGTTATCTTTGCAAGTCTCTTCGAATTATCAGTTTGGTTTGGCCTACTAGGTTGGTCTTTCTTGCCATGGGAGAAGTGCTTAGCTTTGGGTTCAATCTTGCGGTATTCTTACCCAGTGACCAAAAGGGTTGCAAGACACGTATTGTATTGTTGCCATCGAGGATAGCAAGATGGGGTTTATATCATATTGCATGTGTTTATCCCTCTACATCATGTCATCTTGCATAATGCGTTACTCTGTTCTTATGAACTTAATACTCTAGATGCAGGCAGGAGTCGATCGATGTGTGGAGTAATAGTAGTAGATGCAGGCAGGAGTCGGTCTACTTGTTATGGACGTGATTCCTATATACATGATCATGCCTAGATAATCTCATAACTATGCGCTTTTCTATCAATTGCTCGACAGTAATTTGTTCACCTACCGTAATACTTATGCTATCTTGAGAGAAGCCTCTAGTGAAACCTATGGCCCCCGGATTTATCTCTTATCATATTTGCTTTCCATCTACCTTTATTTGCATCTTTACTTTTTGCATCTATATCCTAAAACACCAAAATATATTTATCTTATCATATTATATTTATTAGATCTCACTTTCGCAAGTGGCCGTGAAGGGATTGACAACCCCTTTATTGTGTTGGTTGCGAGTTCTCAGTTTGTTTGTGTAGGTGCGTGGGACTTTTGAGGAGCCTCCTACTGGACTGATACCTTGGTTCTCAAAACTGATGGAAATACTTACGCTACACTTTGCTGCATCACCCTCTCCTCTTCGAGGAAAACCAACACAAGCTCAAGACGTAGCACGTCTCCACTGTCAGCCTCTCCATGTACAGTCGTCTTTCGATGACCCTTGTTTGTTGACCACATTGACCACGCTGCACCGAGCGCACCAAGGTAGTGGAGGATAGCAAGGCCCCAAATGGAAATGACCCAGAGATGGAGAAGACGCGGCAGTAGGGTTGTAGACAGAGAGGAGTGCGAAACTTGACTGGTTTGGGTGTGGGGTGGGGCTACACTCGGCGGAGAATAACAAGAGGTGCAAAGTAGTGGAGGGATGGCCTGGCCATGGGTAGGATAGTGTTTCACAGTGATGCGCGCAAAGCAGCATAGCTGGACGCCGGAGGATGGAGCAGGCAGTCTCGCCAACGCCGGAGGAAGAAGATGAGACATTGATGAAGAATGCCTGCCATTGGATGTAAATCCAACGGATAAGACTGTCGGAATCTTTTTTGACTAAGTTGATAACCCTTGCGTAGGATTCGAGCTATTGGCTCATATGTTAGCCAGTCCATTTGGTGTGCTGGGTGAAACAATGATGTACCGTCATTGACAGCCACCTAAAAAAGGGTCCGCGATGACAGTCTTCCTTGTAAATTTCTCTCGTTTATTGACTATGTTGACAATCTCATGGGCCCCTCACGTCAACATACCATAAGGAGGAAGCATTTTTTGCAATATATAATTAGGAACTTTCTTGCGTATGACCATGGACGTAGTAGGCCCGGACTGTCAGCCTCTCCATGTACAGTCATCTCCTGATTCCTCTCATTTGTTGACCATGTTGAGAATGACAGACGATGGCTCTACAGCGAGATCACCAAGGTGGAGGACGACATCGAAACCTAGGACCGAAATGAACCGGAGCCGAGGAAGATGTAGTCGAAGGGGAGTACGAGGGTTGATTAGTTCAGGTGAAGTGTGGGCCAGTGGAGCTACCGGAGAATGAAAGGAGGTGTGGGGGAGTAGAAGGATGGTCTGGCCAGCGCTATAGGCTAGGATGGGTCCTCAAGGCGTGCGCGACAACACTGCCAGCCGCTGTAGGAAGAGGATCAAATATTGAACAAAATAAATAAATACAAATGGATAAGTGGTTGGTCCTAGATGTGTGTGTACGAGACCTACTTGGTCCACCTGAGAAGGCGAATATGTTGGGAGGAAGGAGATTCAAAGCACATCAGCTGTTGAATTTCAATCTAATGACTGCCAAAAGGACTGACACAAGAGGTATCAAACTTCACTTGTTCTCGTCAGTCTTGATCAAAGATGACCACCATGAGTGAAGTTCTTTGATAATCTCGGCAAAATGAATGATTGTGCAACCTACAGAAAACTGCACTCAGACTTAAAAACACACTAAAAATGATACACATGTTGGATCCCCATAAGCATGTTGTGGGTCATAGATATCCTAAGAAAAGAAACATGGGCTGGGCAGCCATGACCTAGTTGATACCTACTCGACCTCAGAAAAAGGGAACACGATATCCCAATGAACTACACTTATTACATACATAAGCCAATAGGTTCATATCCACTCAAAAAAAGAAGCAAATGTGTTCATGGGTTCGTAGATGAAATATCATGGATAAAATAGATAATTATGACACATATGCTAATGCATGAAACACTCATATGATAAAGGTGCTTATAAATAGACAAAGTACACCATCTAGATCTTCCTGGCACGCTTGATCATGACACTACAACTGTCTGTTTACTCCTCATTTACGGGAAGCAAACATGCCCTTATGTCCAAGATCCACCTGTACATGTCGTAGCATGCGTATGCGTCCTTGGCCGCACAGGTGATGTAGGCTAGATTCAGAGTTACCTCCCACATGTTCAAGTCCTTCGTATCCATGTATTCTTTCATATTAGCGTAGAAGAGATCGGTGATGGCCGTGGCGAGGTCAACCATGGAGTCCTTCTCCTACCCGTTGTTGACGAGCTTCTGGATGTTGACGAGCTTCTTGCACCAGATGGATAAATCGTGAAGCACAGTGGCATTCTTCCTACTCTCCACCATAAAGGTGCAGTCGTCGGGGTTGATGAAATGGGAAAATGCTCCAGAACCCCTGATGGCCCTACAGTAGTGGTAGATGACAACCTCGTCCACACACATACTTGGGCAATGGCGATCCGCTAGTCCCTGTCAGGAGACGGATGGATGGGCACAAGGTCTAGTCCCGCGACCTTGTGCTTCCCCTCCTATAGGTACTGCTTAAACTTGGTGAGGCGGAGCTTCACCGAGTCCAGATCATTGGTGTACATCACATTCAGCTTGGTGCTGCCATGGGTTGATAACCCACAGGTATAGGGGATCACAATAGTTTTCGAGGGTAGAGTATTCAACCCAAATTTATTGATTCGACACAAGGAGAACCAAAGAATATTCTCAAGTATTAGCAGCTTCATTGCCAATTAAACCACATTTGAAAGACTTAATATGTGTAGCAAAGTATTTATTAGCAAAGTAGTATGGAAGTAACTGTAACGGTGGCAAAAGTAACAGTAGCGGTTTTATAGCAATCGTAAGAGTGGCAACGGAGAAGTAACTTAGCAAAGATCAATATGAAACGAGCTCGTAGGTAATGGATCAATGATGGATAATTATGTTGGATGGCATTCATCATGCAAGAGTTATAACATAGGGTGACACAGAACTAGCTCCAATTCATCAATATAATGTAGGCGTGTATTCCGAATATAGTCATATGTGCTTATGGAAAAGAACTTGCATGACATCTTTTGTCCTACCCTCCCGTGGAAATGGGGTCCTATTGGAAACTAAGGGATATTAAGGCCTCATTTTAATAGAGTACCGGACCAAAGCATTAACACTTAGTGAATACATGAACTCCTCAAACTACGGTCATCACCGGGAAGTGTGCCGACTATTGTCACTCCGGGGTTGCCGGATCATAACACGTAGTAGGTGACTATAACTTGCAAGATAGGATCAAGAACTCACATATATTCATGAAAACATAAAGGGTTCAGATATGAAATCATGGCACTCGGGCTCTAGTGACAAGCATTAAGCATAGCAAAGTCATAGCAACATCAATCTTAGAACATAATGGATACTAGGGATCAAACCCTAACAAAACTAACTCGGTTACATCGTAAATCTCATCCAACCCATCACCGTCCAGCAAGCCTACGATGGAATTACTCACACATGGTGGTGAGCATCATCAAATTGGTGATGGAGGATGCTTGATGATGACGATGGCGACGGATTCCCCTCTCCGGAGCCCCGAACGGACTCCAGATTTGCCCTCCCGAGGAAGAGCAAGGCTTGGCGAAGGCTCCGTATTGTATAACGCGATGAATCCTTCTCTCTGATTTTTTCTCCCTGAACGTGAATATATGGAGTTCGAGTTGAGGTCGGTGGTGGTCCAGGGGGGCCACAAGACAAGGGGGCACGCCCAGGGGATAGGGCGCTCCCCCACCCTTGTGGATAGGGTGCGGGTCTCCTCTGGTTGATTCTTTTGCAAATATTTTTTATTTATTCCAAAAGTTATCTCCGTGAAATTTCAGGTCATTCCGAGAACTTTTATTTCTGCACAAAAATAACACCATGGCAATTCTACTGAAAAATAGCATCAGTTCGGGTTAGTTCCATTCAAATCATGCAAATTAGAGTCCAAAACAAGGGCAAAAGAGTTTGGAAAATAGATACGTTAGAGAGTATCAACTCCCCCAAGCTTAACCCATTGCTTGTCCTCAAGCAATCCAGTTGATAAACTGAAAGTGATAAAGAAAAACTTTTACAAACTCTGTTTGGTCTTGTTGTTGCAAATATGTAAATCCAGCATTCAAGTTTTCAGTAAAGATTATGAACTGACCATATTCACAATAACATTTAGGTCTCACGTTTACTTATATCAATGGCATAATCAACTAGCGAGCAACAATAATAAACCTCGGATGACAACACTTTCTGAAAACAATCATGATATGATATAACAAGATGGTATCTCGCTAGCCCTTTCTGAGACTGCAAAACATAAATGTAGAGCACCCCTGAAGATCAAGGACTCACTAGACATTGTAACTCATGGTAAAAGAGATCCAGTTATAGTCATACTCAATATCAATTTGTAACAACGCATACAAATGACAGTGGTGCTCTCTAACTGGTGCTTTTTATAAGAGGATGATGACTCAACATAAAAGTAAATAGATAGGCCCTTCGCAGAGGGAAGCAGGGATTTGTAGAGGTGCCAGAGATCGAGTTTTTGAAACAGAGATAAATAGTATTTTGAGCGGTATGCTTTCATTGTCAACATAAAAACCAAGAGATCTCGGTATCTTCCATGCTACATACATTATAGGCGGTTCCCAAACAGAATGGTAAAGTTTATACTCCCCCATCACCAACAAGCACATTCCACGGCTGGTCCAAAACAACGGGTAGCATCCAACTAACAACAATCCTGGGGGAGTTTTGTTTGCAATTATTTTAATTTGATTTGAGCATGGGACTGGGCATCCCGATTACCAGCCATTTTCTCGTGAATGATGAGCGGAGTCCACTCATCGTGAGAATAACCACCTAGCATGGAATATATGGATAGCCCTAGTTGGTACATGAGCGAATCAAGCATACAAAACAGAATTTCATTTGGAGGTTTAGAGTTTGGCACATGCAAATTTACTTGGAATGGCAGGTAAATACCGCATATAGGTAGGTATGGTGGACTCATATGCAACAACTTTGTGGTTTATGGAAGTGGATGCACAAGCAGTATTCTTGCTTAGTACAAGTGAAGGCTAGAAAGAGACTGGGAAGCGACCAACTAGAGAGCGACAACAGTCATAAACATGCATTGAGATTAACCAACAATGAGTGCAAGCATGAGTAGGATATAAATCATCATGTACATAAATCTCATGGAGGCTATGTTGATTTCGTTTCAACTACATGCGTGAACATGTGCCAAGTCAAGCCACTCGAATCATTCAAAGGAGGATACCATCCTATCATACTACATCACAAGCATTTTAATAGCATGTTGGCACGCAAGGTAAACCATTATAAACTCCTAGCTAATTAAGCATGGCATGACTAACTATAATCTCTAATTGTAATTACAAACATGTTTCATTCATAATAGGCTGAATCAGGAACGATGAACTAATCATATTCACAAAAACAAGATAGGACGAGTTCATACCAGCTTTTCCTCATTTCATCATATATCGTCATTACTGCCTTTCACTTGCACGACCAAACGGTGTGGATAATAATAGTAGTGCACGTGCATTGGACTAAGCTGGAATCTGCAACCATTTATTCAAAGGAGAAGACAAGGTAATATGGGCTCTTTATTAGATCAACAATAATGCATATGAGAGCCACTCATCATTTTCATTGTGGTCATCTCCTCTCGACCCCCAAAGAAAAGAAAAGAATTTCAAAGAAACACACTAAAATATTTTTGGAGTTTTTGTTTTTCTGAAGAAAGTGGAACAAGAACGAGAAAAACTATTTACACGGGAAAGCTCCCAACAAGCAAAAGAAGAACAAAAAATCTTTTTGGATTTTCCTTTTAATACTACTACTAAGCATGGAAAGTAAACTAGCTAGATGCTACAACTATTTTTTTTAGTTTTTCTCAAAAAATTTCAAACACTCAAGAAGAAAGCAAGAAAAAAATAAACTAGCATGGATAATACAATGAAAAAGTATGAACACCGACAACTAGAATGAGTGTGTGAACATGAATGTAATGTCGGTGAGAAATACATACTCCCCCAAGCTTAGGCTTTTGGCCTAAGTTGGTCTAGGGCCACCACTGGCCTGGATGATATCCGAAATCATAGTTGGGGTCGTACTGTGTTGCGGCAGCTACCGCTTGACGAGCTGCTTCCTGGAGGCGAGCGGCCTCCGCTGTTCTCTCATACTCGTTTGCGTCCTCTCTGGTTATAAAATATCTCCCATTTACCTGAAAGTTAAAGAAGACAGAAGAAGGAAGGGTAATATGGACAGCATGCCATCTGTCAAAGATTAGTCGGTACTGGAGGGACTAGTCGTTCCTCTCAAGAAACTGGTAGTGTACCATAGCATTATAATCTAGAAAAGCGGGTGGCAACTCAATGTCATTCTCTCTTATAGTTACACGAAGATAGTTAGCTAAACGAGTTGCATAAATCCCACCAAATAAATCTCCATCTTTAGCATTAAGATGTAACCTCCTCGCAACAATGGCCTCCAAATTATATCACTTATCACCTAACACCGCACTCTTGAGGACACTAAGATCTGGAACACAAAGGTGGCTATGCTCATGCTTACTGTTAATGCATCTACCTATAAAGAGAGCAAAGTAATGTATGGCAGGAAAGTGAATGCTCCCTATGGTAGCTTGTGTGATATTTCTAGTTTCTCCCACGGTGATGCTAGCAAGGAAATCATTATATTCAGATTTGTGAGGCTCACTAAGAATGCCCCACTATGGGATTTTACAAACAGTATTAAAATCTTCAAGGTCCATGGTAAATGATTCATCATAAAGATCAAATAAAATAGTATGAGTATTGAGCTTAGATGAAAATTCAAACCTCCGCACAAAGGAATCGGTGAGTTAATAGTATTGTTGGCCCTTATCTGATACAAATTCCTCAACATCAGCATTACGTACATATGCATCACATTCATCCTTGAAGCCTGCATGAGCCATAAATTCATCCGACGGCCATTCACAAGGCCACATTTGAGCTTCCCTTGGTGGTTCAAGGTCCGGGTCACGTATCGCGAGCCTCGGTGCTTGCTTCCTCAAAGAACCACGTTGGTAGATTTTCCTAAACATTTTCCTTCCTCTGAAAAATTTCTGAAATTTTTAGTGACTCAAAATAAAAGTGAACCAAAATCAATAAAATTGATAGCAACTACTCCTACAAGTGCCTAGAGGCTATATCATGCATCAAAACTACTTTGGACCATATAAATTTTACATGCAAGCTCAAGAACAGGATCACCACAGTAGCAAAAATTGGCGATAAATAAAGCACTAGAATAAACACTAATTGGACCATTAGAGGAGTCACATACCAAAGATCAATCCTCCAAATCAGTTTTGTGAATGGAGCTTTGAGAGGGAGATCGAAAATGGCAGCAAAGTGAGCAAGAACATGGGCTTGAGCTACAGGATGATTTTTTTCTGGAGGAAGACGAAGTGGATGGGTGCTGGAATAAGTGGAGGGGACCCACGTGGGTCCACAAGACAGGAGGGCGCGGCCGCTGTCCTTATGGCTCAATGGTCCATCCCCCCGGTGTGTTCTTAGTGCCAGAAATTCTCGAATATTCTATAAAAAATCATACTAAATTGTCAAGGCAATTGGAGAACTTTTATTTTCAGGGTATTTTTTACTGCATGGATAATTCAAAAAACAGACAGGAAATGCTATTTTTGCTTTATTTATTCTAAATAACAGAAAGTAAAAGGAGGGTATGATAAGTCTCCGTCATATCCATAATTTTTGATTGTTCCATGCCAATATTATACAACTTTCATATACTTTTGGCAACTTTTTATACTATTTTCTGCGACTAACATATTGATCCAGTGCCCAGTGCCAGTTCTTGTCTGTTGCATGTTTTATGTTTCGCAGAAACCCCATATCAAATGGATTCCAAACGGGATAAAAACGGACGGAGAAATATTTTGGAATATTTGTGATTTTTGGGAGGAAGAGTCAACGCGATACGATGCCCGAGGTGGCCACGAGATAGGGGCCCACGCCCACTTAAAGTGGGCGCACCCCCCACCCTCGTGGGCCACCCGTAAGGCAGTTGATGCCCTTCTTTGGCCGCAAGAAAGCTACTTTTTGTAAAACGATCTGGGCGAAGGTTTCAATCCAATCGGAGTTACGGATCTCCAGATATTAAGGAAACGTTGCCAGGGCAGAATTCCAGAATGCAGAAACAGAGAGATAGATCCAATCTCGGAGGGGCTCTTGCCCCTCCCAAGCCATGGGAGCCAAGGACCAGAGGGGAAACCCTTCTACCATCTAGGCAGAAGGTCAAGGAAGAAGAAGAAGAAGAAGGGGGGCTTTCTTCCCCTTGCTTCCGGTGGCGCCGGAACACCGCCGGGGGCCATCATCATCATCGCGATCTTCACCAACACCGCCGTCATCTTCACCAACATCTCCATCACCTTCCCCCATCTATATCCAGCAGTCCACTCTCCTGCAACCCGCTGTACCCTCAACTTGAACATGGTGCTTTATGCTTCATATTATTTTCCAATGATGTGTTGCCATCCTATGATGTCTGAGTAGATTTTCATTGTCCTATCGGTGATTGATGAATTGCTATGATTGGTTTGAGTTGCATGTTTTATTATTGGTGCTGTCCTATTGTGCCCTCTGTGTCGCGCAAGCGTGAGGGATTCCCGCTGTAGGGTTTGCAATATGTTCATGATTTGCTTATGGTGGGTGGCGTGAGTGACAGAAGCACAGACCCGAGTAAGTATGTTGTTTGCGTATGGGATAAAGGGGACTTGATACTTTAATGCTATGGTTGGGTTTTACCTTAATGATCTTTAGTTGTTGCGGATGCTTGCTAGAGTTCCAATCATAAGTGCATATGATCCAAGAAGAGAAAGTATGTTAGCTTATGCCACTCCCTCAAATAAAATTGCAATAGTGATTACCGGTCTAGTAATGTAGTCAATTGCTTAGGGGCAATTTCACAACTCCTACCATCACTTTTCCACACTCACTATATTTACTTTATTGCATCTTTATCTAAACAACCCCTAGTTTATATTTATGTGTTCTTTATTATCTTGCAAACCTATCCTATCACACCTACAAAGTACTTCTAGTTTCATACTTTTTCTAGGTAAAGCGAACTCTAAGTGTACGTAGAGTCGTATCAGTGGCAGATAGGACTTGAGAGAATATATGTTCTACCTTTAGCTCCTCATTGGGTTCGACACTCTTACTTATCGAAAGAGGCTACAATTATCCCATATACTTGCGGGTCATCAAGACCTTTTTCTGGCACTGTTGCCGGGGAGTCATAGCATGGGGTGAATGTTCTCGTGTGTGCTTGTTTGCTTTATCACTAAGTGTCAGCGTTCTGGGAACGGGGGTCCCCAGACTTGCCTGCCTACGGCCTGCAGCGTGGCTCAAGTGGGGGCCCAATGCAGCCCAGCTCCATCAACTCAAGCTCAAGACCCTCGCGAGGGGCCAAGCCTCGCGGGGCGAACGATAGGGAGCTTCCTCAAGAGCAGCCTCCTCAGGAAGGCTCGCAAGGAGGCGGAGAGATCAAGGCAGGGCATCTCCCGAGGGGCCCATGATGCAAGCCATGACGATCGAGGACTAGGCGGGCGCTAGGCGGGCGCCTGCTTGTGCAGTGTCCTTGTTTCCCTTTCGGTGCAAAGGGGGCAAGTACAGCCCAAGGCATCAGGCAAAGGTTACCATTTCGATGCAACAAGACCAAGACCAGCAGAACGGCAGGATGGAGGTCATCGTGGAGCCTAGGGCGGCGTCACCGTCAGAGCCTTTGGCAGCCGAAGATCAACTTTAGTCAAGATAAGTGTACCAGATGTTCCCCTTCAAAATGGCCAATTGTTGGCGCCCTTCCCGCTCATTATTTGGGAAGAGGCCCACGGCCTCCGCCTATAAATAGGACTAGCCACCACAAGGTAGGGGCAGGTGGAGAGATCGCATCTGGAGATCGACAAGAGAGAGAGAGAGAGAGAGAGAGAGAGAGAGAGAAGCGACTGAACTCACCCAAGCAGTTCATCGCACCAGCTCAAGAACAGCCCCTCGCGAGGCTGTTCTCCGTTTGTACTGTTCATCATCAGCCCCTGAGGCAATCCACCACACCACACACTAGAGTAGGGTATTACACCACAATGGTGGCCTGAACCAGTATAAATCTCGTGTCCCTTGTGTGTTCATCTTTCTTGCTTAGATCTTTGCGAGACTTAGAGACATGAGCTGGTAGGGGAGAGATCTTCGTGTGCACCCCAGTGTTCGAACCTCAAGGGTCTGCTAGAACCCGAAATCCGACACTAAGTAATTCTTATTTGCTGTTCTAAGTTGTCCTCTATCTTTAGTTATGGATATGGAACATGAAATACCAAAAACATTACGTGTAGTTTCTACTAATGGAGATGGGGAACCTCCTAAAACACTTGATGCTCGTTATGTTCGAGATATTGTGTACTACTTTGATAATCCTGAGAAAACCACATTCAATTATATTATGGGAGACACGTTGGATCAACGTGAATACTTTAGGGATTATCGCTTGACACAAAAAGGGAAACTATTATGGGATCAAATTTCTATGTTGCGTTGGTATGCTTGGGATCTATGCTTGAGATATGATATTACTTGTTGATCTAGGATGAAGGCTCCACACCTTCCCTTTTCAGGAAAATTTAATGATAATGAAACCTTAGCTTCTTATGCTAGAGGTATATATGATTACTATGATGTTGAACAAATTGAAGAATTTTTTGCTTTTAAGGCTGCTTATGAAATTGAATCTTTGTTTGAAAAGTACGAAGCTTTAGATGATGATGTTTATAGGCCTGAAAATCTTGCTATACTTAGATATTGCAATGAAAATTATGAATACAATTACGATATTAATGGATTTATTGAGAAAGTCTACGTTGTCCAAGAAGAGACTAATATTTTGCAGGAAGCTATGGAAGAAGAAATTGATGAAACCGTGAGCTCATTGGATGAAAAAGATGATGAGGAGAGTGAAGAACAAAAGGAGGAAGAGCGGATTGATCACCCGTGCCCACCTTCTAATGAGAGTAACTCTTCAACTCATACATTGTTTAATTCCCCTTCGTGCTTACCGAAGGATGATTGCTATGACGACTACTATGATGATTGCTATGATGATTGCTATGATCCCTTGAATTTGTTTGAAATATCCCTTTTTGATGATGCTTGCTATGCTTGTGGCCAAGATGCCAATATGAATTATGGTTATAGAGATGAACTTGCTATAGTTCCTTATGTTAAACATGAAATTGTTGCTATTGCACCCACGCATGATAGTCCTATTATCTTTTTGAATTCTCCTAACTACACTATATCAGAGAAGTTTGTGCTTATTAAGGATTATATTGATGGGTTGCTTTTTACCATTGCACATGATAATTTTGATGAATGTAATATGCATGTGCTTGCTGCTCCTACTTGCAATTATTATGAGAGAGGAACTATATCTCCACCTCTCTATGTTTCCAATATGATAAAATTGCAAGAAACTGCTTATACTATGCATTGGCCATTACTTGGTGTGTATGAATTGTTCTTTTATGACATGCAGATGCATAGGAAGAGAGTTAGACTTCATTGTTGCATGATATATGTTACTTTGTGCTCACTACTAAATTACAAATCATTGTTAATTAAAATTGGCTTTGATATACCTTGGGATCCGGGTGGATCCATTACTTGAGCACTATATGCCAAGTTTAATGGTTTTAAAGAAAGCGCTGTCAGGGAGACAACCCGGAAGTTTTAGTGAGTCATTTATTTCTGTTGAGTGCTTTTATATAGTTTAAAAATAAAAAAATAAAGAGGGGAGCCTAAAACTTTTCAAAAAGGAAAGTGAAAGTGAGAGAGACAAGCATTGTTGAAGTGGGAGCTAGCCTTGAACTTTGTTCATGCTCACGGAAACTTTGTGAATCTTAATTACAGAAACTTTTCATCAAAAATAGTTATCCCCTAGTACAATTCCATTGTATTATAAAAATAATGTGCCAAGGTTTTCCTTTAGGATGTTTACAATGCTTGTTGGTTTGCGCGGTGCAGGACAGAAACTTTGGCTGTAGTGCACGATTTCACATTTTTAACTGGAACGTTAAATGGTTCTGATTCTTTTTGTACTGTCTTACTGTACAAATTTTTTATTTTTCCTAATTTTGGTAGAATTTCTGGGGTACCCTAAGTATGGTAAATGTTCAGATTGCTACATACTATTCTGTTTTTGACAGATTCTGTTTTTTGATGCATGGTTTGCTTGTTTTGATGAATCTATCAATTTATATCAGTGGATTAAGCCATGGAAAAGCTATATTACAGTATAAACAATGCAAAATCAAAATATGAATTGGTTTTCAACAGTACTTAGAGTGATGATTTGCTTTATTATAGTAACGGATCTTACCGATTTGAAGTTTTGTGTGGACGAAGTGTTTGATCGAGGAGGTCTCGATATGAGGAAAAGGAAGAGAGGCAAGAGCTCAATCTTGGGGATGCCCGAGGCACCCCAAGTAAATATTCAAGGAGACTCAAGTGCCTAAGCTTGGGGATGCCCCGGAAGGCATCCCCTCTTTCTTCAACAAGTATCGATATGTTTTCGTATTCGTTTCGTTCATGCGATATGTGCAAGTCTTGGAGCGTGTTTTGCATTTAGTTTTCCTTTTTCTTTTATGCACCATGCTGGTATGAGATAGTCCTTGGTTGATTTGTAGAATGTTCATTGCACTTCACTTAAATCCTTTGAGTATGGCTTTATAGAATGCTTCATGTTCTTCACTTATATCATTTGAAGTTTGGATTGCATGTTTCTCTTCACATAGAAAACGGCCATTTGTAGAATGCTCTTTTGCTTCACTTATATTTGTTAGAGCGTGGGCATATCTTTTGTAGAAATAATTAAACTCTCTTGCTTCATTTATATCTATTTAGAGAGATGACAGGAATTGGTCATTCACATGGTTAGTCATAAAATCCAACATAAACTTGTTGATCACTGAATATGATATGTTTGATTCCTTGCAATAGTTTTGTGATATAAAGATGGTGATATTAGAGTCATGCTAGTGGGTGGTTGTGGATTGTAGATACACTTGTATTGAGGTTTGTAAGTCCCGTAGCATGCACGTATGGTAACCATTGTGTGACAAATTTGAAGCACGGGGTGTTTCTTTGATTGTCTTCCTTAGGAGTGGCGGTCGGGGACGAGCGATGGTCTTTTCCTACCAATCTATCCCCCTAGGGGCATGCGTAGTAGTACTTTGCTTCGAGGGCTAATAAACTTTTGCAATAAGTATATGAGTTCTTTATGACTAATGTGAGTCCATGGATTATACGCACTTTTACCTTTCCATCATTGCTAGCCTCTTTGGTACCGTGCATTGCCCTTTCTCACCTCAAGAGTTGGTGCAAACTTCGCCGGTGCATCCAAACCCCGTGATATGATACGCTCTATCACACATAAGCCTCATTATATCTTTCTCAAAACAGCCACCATACCTACCTATCATGGCATTTCCATAGCCATTCCGAGATATATTGCCATGCAACTTCCAACATCATCATATACATGACTTGAGCATTTATTGTCATATTGCTTTGCATGATCATAAGATAGCTAGTATGATGTTTTCATGGGTTGTCCATTTTTTGATGTCATTACTATGCTAGATCATTGCACATCCCGGTACACCGCCGGAAGCATTCATATAGAGTCATATCTTTGTTCTATTATCGAGTTGTAATGTTGAGTTGTAAGTAAATAAAAGTGTGATGATCATCATTATGGAGCATTGCCCCATGAAAAAAGAGAAAAAGAAAAAAATGAAAAAAAAATGAAAGCCAAAGAAGCCTAAATAAAAAAGGGGGCCAAAGAAGCCCACCCAAAAAGAAAAGAAAAAGAAAAAAGAAAAAAAAGAAAAAGAAAACGGGCAATGTTACTATCCTTTTTCCACACTTGTGCTTCAGAGTAGCACCATGTTCTTCATATAGAGAGTCTCCTATGTTGTCACTTTCATATACTAGTGGGATTTTTGCATTATAGAACTTGGCTTGTATATTGCAACGATGGGCTTCCTCAAATGCCCTAGGTCTTCATGAGCAAGCAAGTTGGATGCACACCCACTTACTTTTCAGTTTGAGCTTTCATATACTTATAGCTCTTAGTGCATCCGTTGCATGGCAATCCCTACTCCTCGCATTGACATCAATTGATGGGCATCTCCATAGCCCATTGATTAGCCGCATCGATGTGAGACTTTCTCCCTTTTTGTCTTCTCCATATAAACCTCCACCATCATATTCTATTCCACCTATAGTGCTATATCCATGGCTTGCGCTCATGTATTGCGTGAGGGTTGAAAAAGCTGAAGTGCGTTAAAAAGTATGAACCAATTGCTCGGCCTGTCATCGGGGTTGTGCATGATGGGAGCATTTTGTGTGACGAAAATGAAACATGGCCAAACTATATGATTTTGTAGGGATAAGCTTGCTTTGGCCTTGTTGTTTTGAAAAGACATGATTGCTTTTGGTATGCTCGAAGTATTATTGTTTTTATGTCAAATGATAGACTATTGCTTTGAATCACTCGTGCCTTAATATTCATGCCATGATTAGACATATGATCAAGATTATGCTAGGTAGCATTCCACATCAAAAATTATCTTTTTTATCATTTACCTACTCGAGGACGAGGAGGAATTAAGCTTGGGAATGCTGATACGTCTCCGTCGTATCTATGATTGTTCCATGCCAATATTCTACAACTTTCCTATACTTTTGGCAACTTTTTATACTATTTTTTGGGACTAACATATTGATCCAGTGCCCAGTGCCAGTTCATGTCTGTTGCATGTTTTATGTTTTGCAGAAACCCCATATCAAACGGAGTCCAAATGGGATAAAAACGGACAGAGAATTATTTTGGAATATTTGTGATTTTTGGGAGGAAGAATCAACGCGATACGATGCCTGACGTGGCCACGAGATAGGGGCCTACGCCCACTTAAAGTGGGCGTGCCCCTCACCCTCGTGGGCCACCCGTAAGGTGGTTGATGCCCTTCTTTGGCCGCAAGAAAGCTAATTTTTGGAAAATGATCTGGGCGAAGGTTTCAATCCAATCGGAGTTACGGATCTCCAGATATAAAGGAAACGGTGCCAGGGCAGAATTCTAGAACGCAGAAACAGAGAGATAGATCCAATCTCGGAGGGGATCTTGCCCCTCCCAAGCCATGGGAGCCAAGGACTAGAGGGGAAACCCTTCTCCCATTTAGGGAGAAGGTCAAGGAAGAAGAAGAAGAAGGGGGCTCTCTCCCCCTTGCTTTCGGTGGCACCGGAACGCCGCCTGGGGCCATCATCATCACCACGATCTTCACCAACACCGCCGTCATATTCACCAACATCTCCATCACCTTCCCCCATGTATATCCAGTAGTCCACTCTCCAGCAACCCATTGTACCCTCTACTTGAACATGGTGCTTTATGCTTCGTATTATTTTCCAATGATGTGTTGCCATCCTATGATGTCTGAGTAGATTTTTGTTTTCCTATCGGTGATTGATAAATTGCTATGATTGGTTTGAGTTGCATGTTTTATTATTGGTGCTGTCCTATTGTGCCCTCCGTGTCGTGCAAGCGTGAGGGATTCCCGTTGTAGGGCTTGCAATATGTTCATGATTTGCTTATGGTGGGTGGCGTGAGTGACAGAAGCACAAACCCGAGTAAGTAGGTTGTTTGCGTATGGGATAAAGGGGACTTGATACTTTAATGTTATGGTTGGGTTTTACCTTAATGATCTTTAGTTGTTGCGGATGCTTGCTAGAGTTCCAATCATAAGTGCATATGATCCAAGAAGAGAAAGTATGTTTGCTTATGCCTCTCCCACAAATAAAATTGCAATAGTTATTACCGATCTAGTAACATAGTCAACTGCTTAGGGGCAATTTCACAACTCCTACCACCACTTTTCCACACGCGCTATATTTACTTTATTGCATCTTTATCTAAATAGCCCCTAGTTATATTTACGCGTTCTTTATTATCTTGCAAACCTAGCCTATCACACCTACAAAGTACTTCTAGTTTCATACTTGTTCTAGGTAAAGCGAACTCTAAGCGTACGTAGAGTCGTATCAGTGGCAGATAGGACTTGAGAGAGTATTTGTTCTATCTTTAGCTCCTGGTTGGGTTCGACACTCTTACTTATCGAAAGAGGCTACAATTATCCCGTATACTTGCGGGTCATCAGGTACATAAAGTTGTGCCTTCTAAATTCATCCAGCTCATGCTCATCAAAAGGAATCCATTAACAAGGTTGATCAAGTCTTATTAACAAACTTCTTCTGAATGACATGAAACCGGGGAATTTTTGAATAACATTAGGTTACCTCAACGGGGATTTGCATGTCCCCAACAATAAGAATATCATATTTCTTTTTAACAGTAGGAAGAGGGAATTCAAAACCACCAATAGTAATACTTGAAACTTTTTCGATAGAATTTATACTATGAACTTGAGGTTGTTTCTTCAGAAAGTGTACCATATGCTCACTACCATTAATATGAAAAGTGACATTGCCTTTGTTGCAATCAATAACTGCCCATGTAGTATTCAGAAAGGGTGTACCAAGGATGATCGACATACTGTCGTCCTCGGGAATATCAACAATAACAAATTCCATTAAAATAGTGATGTTTCCTACCACAACAGGCACATCCTCACAAATACCAATGGGTATAGAAGTTGATTTGTTATCCATTTGCAAAGAGACTTCAGTAGGAGTCAACTTATTCAAATCAAGTCTACGATATAAAGACAAAGGCATAACACTAACACCGGCTCCAAGATCACATAAAGCAGTTTTAACATAGTTTCTTTTAATGGAGCATGGTATAGTTGGTACTCATGGATCTCCTAGTTTCTTTAATATTCCACCCTTAAAAGTATAATTAGCAAGCATGGTGGAAATTTCAGCTTCCGGTATATTTCTTTTATTAGTGACAATATCTTTCATATACTTAGCATAAGGAGGCATTTTAAGCATATCAGTCAAACACATACGCAAAAAGATAGGTCTAATCATTTCAGCAAAGGGCTCAAAATCCTCATCATCCTTTTTCTTGGACGGCTTAGGAGGAAAAGGCATGGGTTTCCGAACCCATGGTTCTCTTTCTTTACCATGTTTCCTAGCAACAAAGTCTCTCTTATCACAAGTTGATTCTTTGATTGTGGGTCATCAAGATCAACAACAGGTTCAGTCTCTACGTCATTACCGTTACTAAGTTGAGCATCATGATGAACATCATCATGAACATTATCACTAGGTTCATGTTCATCACCAGATTGTGTCTCAGCGTCAGAAATAGAAATATCATTGGGATTCTCGGGTGTGCCAATAACAGGTTCACTACAAGCATGCAAAGTCCTATTAGTATTATTTGTGTTTTTATTAGTAGGACTAGGTGTATTAGAATTTACTCCCAGAGAATATTGCTCATCTCTCTTAGGGTGGCCCTCAGGATACAAAGGTTCCTGGGTCATTTTACCACCTCTAGTCATAACCCTAACAGCATTATCATTGTTCTTGTTATTTAACTCATTGAGCAATCATCTTATGCCTTAAGTACTTGTTCTACTTGATTTGTAACCATGGAATCATGTTTACTAATAAGCTTAAGCTCATTCTTAACTCTAGACATATAATCACTCAAGTGTTCAACCATATAAGCATTACGTTTCAATTGTCTACCAACATAAGCATTGAAATTTTCTTGTTTAACAATAAAGTTATCAAACTCATCCAAGCATTGACTAGTAGACTTATTATGCGGGATATCACTTTCATCAAATCTATAGAGAGAATTTACCTCTACTCCCTGTGCCGGGTTATCAAGATCATGTATTTCTTCAATAGGTGGTAAATTCTTAACATCTTCAGCTTTAGACCTTTCTCTTTCATAGATTTCTTTGCCGCTTGCATATCTTCAAGACTGAGAAACAGAATACCCGAGTTGGTTCAGGAAGTGTCCAATCATTATCATTACTCAATATATTATTCAATAGCAATTCATCTTGATCAACAGTTCTTTCCTTGAAAACACAACCAGCACAACTATCTAGGTGGTCCCTAGAAGCATCGATTAGTCAATTATAAAAGATATCAAGCATTTCATGTCTCTTGAGTGGATGATTAGGCAAAGCATTAAGTAATTGGAGAAGCCTCCCCCAAGCTTGTGGGAGACTCTCTTCTTCAATTTGCACAAAATTAAATATTTCCCGTAAGGCAGCTTGTTTCTTATGAGTAGGAAAATATTTTGCAAAGAAGTAGTAAATCATATCCTGGGGATGATGCACACAACTAGGAGCAAGAGAATTAAACCATATCTTAGCATCACCCTTTAATGAGAAAGGAAACAACTTAATAATATAGTAATAGCGAATTTTTCCTCATGAGCAAATAGGGTGCCACAATTGTTTCAGATTCAAAACCATGGAAAGGATCAGATTCAACCAAAGTAATTAACCCAGGATCGACAGAGAATCCATAATCCTTATCAGTAACACAAATAGGTGAAGTAGCAAACATAGGATCATATTGCATTCTAACATTCAAAGACTTTTCTTTCAGCTTAGCTAATAGTTTCTTAAGATCCTCTCTTTCATTCCAAGCAAAAAAGTCTCTAGCAGTTTCTTCATCCATAATATAACCCTCAGGTACAACAGGCAATTCATATCTAGGGGGAGAATCATAATCATCAATTTCAATAATATCATCAGTTTTAGTAATTTCATTCTCTCTAACCCTACCTAGTTGTTCATCAAGAAATTCACCTAGTGGCACAATATTATCAAGCAGATAAGTAGTATCATCATAAGCAACATGCATAGCAGAAGTGGCATCATCAATAACATACAACATATCAGAATCAATAGCAGGTGAAGGTTTCACAAGTTTACTCAAAACAGAAGGTGAATCAAGTGCAGAGCTAGATGGCAGTTCCTTACCTCCCCTCGTAGTTGAGGGATGGGTCTTGGTTTTGTTGTCTTTAAGATTCCTCATAGTGATCAATATATATATATATATATATATATATATATATATATATATATATATATATATATATATATATATATATATATACATCTGGGCTATTCTGTTACGCGTAACAGAATATTATTCTATTACCCTCTCTGTACTGACGTGGTTCACAGTTTGGACCGATGTGTTTTTACACCAGAACTGATCTTCCTGCGTGCATGACGGACGGAAACAGAGGATGCAACGTGGAGCTTCCGGTCATTCTCCAGCGCGATGCTGCGGGCCATTCGTTGCTAGAGGAGACATGTAAGGGGTTCCGCATGAGCGCGCGCTGAGCTGGATGTGTTTTGTGATCTGTAGTCACCGGAGGTGACGTGTGGGCATTTTGGCGGTGGATGTGTTTTGGGCGTCAGTGTTTATTGTGGTGTTCGTGGGCCTCAATTTACGTCGTGTTTTTTGTTTTTGATGCGAGAATTATCGGTATGTTAGAGTTTTTTGAGATTATTTTCATCTGTAATTTATGATTACAAGTTTTGGTGTTCTTGGTCGTTTTCCACGCCCGCCATGGAAATCTGTTCTTCTTTTTCTGTTGTTTTACTTTCGAATTGGTGTTGCGGGGAGAGATATAAGGATTGTATGAAAAGATTTGCATTGTCAATTTTGCTTGTTTGAGTTGTTTCTACCTCGGATTCCCATGTTATTTTGTCGTTGGCGGAGGTGGTGTATGGCGGCTGACTGTAAGCTGTGATTTCTTGTAATCTGGTCAAACTATGTAATTAAGTTGCGTGTGTTTCAGTGTTGTTTTGAATTGCTGTCGTTTGTGTAGTTGGACTCCTGTGTGTCAAAGTTGTATTACTGTGTGTTGACATCGGAGCCGCACCGATGGCTCTGCACTTTGATTATAAAGCCCGAGCCCTCTGTCAGTTTCATTCTATGAGCTGCAACCAAAAAAAAGCGAGATGGATCCTGAGCTGGGAGAGGTCACAAAGGAGGAGGGGGAAGCCATAGATGTGTGGGCTGCAGTAGCAGAGCCGAGGAGGAGGAGGCGCAAGCGCAGGCAGATGGCGCGACATGCTGTCGAGGAGGAACTGGAGGCAGAGTTCAATAGACGGCTTGCGCGTGAGGTGATGGATACTTGCAACTCCAATGAATTGGAGCTTCTTTTCCCAGAGGGCAGGGGAAGGAACCATATTCAGATCATTAGTTGGGCTAGGGCGAGAGCAGCCACGGCTCCACATCCATCTACCAGGGCAAAATGGCGTTGTTTCTTGATCGTTATGACTGAAGTAGTGAATATTATGTTTTTAAGATTTTTGTTGTGAGGGAGCAGATGTCTGAATGACTAAATGAATTCAACTGTTTTTGTCTCTGAATGTGTTGTTTTGTCTGCATATGTTCGACATGTGCACCTTTGAACTGCTTGTTTATCTGAAGTTGAACTGATTTGCGGTCAAATATTGCATGGCTTGTGTAATAACTATTTTCCTACCAGCTGGCTTCCCATCTGCCTATTTATTATTTTTATAATCTGCGAGTCTCCCTGACTATAAACACTATCCATCTATGTGTGGTGTGTGGCCAAGTCTTCCCCCTCCTTTTTCTTCCTTCTTCCAGAATCAGATCTAGGTTCCTCTCTCTTCTCTTCGTTGCCTTTTTCTCTGTTCCTGTGTGTTCCATGGAGGATTGTTCATGCGGATGCCTGGCAAAGATGGCGCGCATAGCTGACGGCTGTGTGTACAAGTCTGGTTTGGAGCTCACTCAGACTCAGCGGCGTGGGCAACTTTCTTGTTTGCTGTACAACAACCATGGGTTTCGTACACCCTATGTTTGTCGCCTGACGGATGGTGACTTGAAGGAATCATGGGTATGTGTTTCTATTCGTTTTGTTTTCTACTTTCTTTTTGGTTTCTGTTTGAATCCCATGGACTGGATCTACAGTTTTGTCTTATGAATAGCTTGTCTATATTTTTTTAACTTGGTTTTGTCATATTTTAACAGTAGGGATTTCTGTGTGTATTTGTTCATTACTTAACAGTATTTTATCCATTCTTGTATAATCCTTGATCTGTTTATGAATAGATGTTTTTACTGTAGGTGTATTGATATGTATATTTCTTCAGTTTAGTCAGTTCACATGTCTAGTTAGTTTTGTGTTATTGTTTTGGTTCAGGTTTTTTCCATTTTAGTTTGTTATGCAAATCGTTCCTATATCTGTGTAAAAACTCAGTTATGTCAGGTGTTCATTTTGCTTTGTACTCCCATGCCCATTTGCAGAAAATGTCACCCAGGATTAGGATTGTTGCTCCTAGTTCCGGTGTTTTGAAGATGGAGACTTCAGACAAGAATGGGTATCAGTTGATGGATGTTGCCTACCACATCGACTTTGATGGTTGTATCAACCTAACTACTGGGTGGAAGGAGTTTGTGGCTGAGTCTGGATTTGAGGATGGTGATGTGGTTATGGTTATGTTCTCGAGACAAGACGACTCTCTGACGTTCAGAATTTATGTGTTGTAGGTTTAAATGTGGCAAATGACGCCGGTTGCGAGATTTGTGTGTGGTTGATTATGTTGCAGTATTTTTTCTTTTAAAACATTTGCGTGTGAGATGGTTGAATTGTATGGTATTATCTGAATGGTATGGAATAAGTTATGTAATGTTTTTCCTATTGTTCTGCTCAAGTATAGCTGTTTTTATTTATACATTCTTTATATTAGTACTGGAACAATTTCTATAGTTAAACTGATGGGCATCCTTTGTTTTGGCTGGTATATTTTTCATGTTCATAACTCGCAGACGATGCTATACGCTGATGATTTTTTTTGAACCCCTTTTTGTTATTAAGTTTGCTGAACTTACATTCTGTTAATGATAGTACTGATCTATTTTAGGTTGTCAATTACCAATCAAATTTGTTTATTGTATAATATTTTTTCTTACTTTTTTACATGAATTTTGGAGCACATTTTTTCTTTTTTATAGATGAATAATGATAGTTTTGGTATCTTATAAAATAAAAAAAATTAATCTTCGCTGCACAGTACTATTTTTTTGTACTTGAACCTTATGAATTGTAGTAGTTGAACTTTTTGTAAATTCGTTTCTGAAATTTTTATTTACAGTCTTATATATTTTTATTTTTTTTACTTCTTACCATTAAGATGTGTTTTAACTTTTTACAATATTTTTGTTTATTAACTGATTTTTCTTGTGAGTATTTTTTAAATTATCTGCATTTTTTATTTCTTGTGAATTGTATGGTATTATCAAAATGGTTTGGAACAAGTTATGTAATGTTTTTGCTACTATTCTGCTCAATTATAACTGTTTTATGTATACATTATTTATATTTGTACTAGAACAATTTCTATAGTTGAACTAATGGGCATCCTTTGTTTTGACTGGTATATTTTTCATGTTCATAACTCGCAGACGGTGCTATACGCTGATGATTTTTTTGGAACCCCTTTTTATTATTGAGTTTGCTGAACTTACATTCTGTTAATGATAGTACTGATCTATTTTAGGTTGTCAATTACCAATCAAATTTGTTTATTGTATAATATTTTTTTCTTACTTTTTTACATGAATTTTGGAGCACATTTTTTCTTTTTTCTAGATGAATAATGATAGTTTTGGTATTTTATAAAATTAAAAAATTATAACCTTCGCTTCACAGTACTATTTATTTTTGTACTTGAACTTTAGAATTGTAGTAGTTGAACTTTTTGTAAATTCATTTCTGAAATTTTTATTTACGGTCTTATATATTTTTTATTTTTTTTACTTCTTACCATTAAGATGTGTTTAAACTTTTTACAATATTTTTTTTATTAACTGATACTTCTTGTGAGTTTTTTTTTAAAATTATCTGCATTTTTTATTTTTTGTCGTGCGTGATCTGCTAGATTTCTGTAATGGGGCGAAGTACTTTGTCGAGCCATCGGCCTGGGTCGTTGTTTTCGGCCAGGATAGGTCGTCCCGCGCAGCTGTGCAGCACGGCGTGCGCGTGAGCCCTGTGTTTAGTCCCACCTCGCTAGTCGAGGGGGCTCTAGACTTGTTTCTAAGCGCAGCCGAGGCTCACCAGTCGAACTCCTCTGAACACTTACCAGAGCGCTTATACACGGCGCTCAGTCTCTCTCTCTTGACCAGTGGGCCCTGGACGGCAGGCCCTGCGGTTGTGCGGATTACTAGGGATTCGCCCACGGGCTCGAGTTCAAGTATCTAGCATTGTCAGGGCCTGCGCCTTTCCTTGGGCGGTCAATTTTTTTCATTTTTTGTTGTTTGAATCTAGTACTTGACTATGATGTCTACTACACAACCTTCTTCTTGTAGACGTTGTTGGGCCTGCAAGTGCACAAGTTTGTAGGAAAGTAGCAAATTTCCCTCAAGTGGATGACCTAAGGTTTAGCAATCCGTAGGAGGCGTAGGATGAAGATGGACTCTCTCAAGCAACCCTGCAACCAAATAACAGAGAGTCTCTTGTGTCCCCAACACACCCAATACAATAGTAAATTGTATAGGTGCACTAGTTAGGCGAAGAGATGGTGATACAAGTGCAATATGGATGGTAGATAAAGGTATTTGTAATCTGAAAATATAAAGCGGCAAGGTAAATAATGATAAAAGTGAGCGTAAACGGTAGTGCAATGATAGGAAACAAGGCCTAGGGTTCATACTTTCAGTAGTGCAAGTTCTCTCAACAATAATAACATAATTGGATCATATAACTATCGCTCAACATGCAACAAAGAGTCACTCCAAAGCCACTAATAGCAGAGAACAAACATAGAGATTATGGTAGGGTACGGAACCACCTCAAAGTTATTCTTTCCAATCAATCCGTTCAGCTATTCCTATAAGTGTCACAAACAGCCCTAGAGTTCGTACTAGAATAACACCTTCAGACACAAATCAACCAAAACCCTAATGTCACCTAGATACTCCAATGTCACCTCAAGTATCCGTGGGTATGATTATACGATATGCATCACACAATCTCAAATTCATCTATTCAACCAACACATAGAACCTCAAAGAGTTCCCCAAAGTTTCTACCGGAGAATCATTATGAAAACGTGTGCCAACCCCTATGCATAGGTTCCCAATGTCACGAAACCCGCAAGTTGATCACCAAAACATACATCAAGTGGATCAATAGAATAACCCATCGTCACCACGGTTATCCCACGCAAGACATACATCAAGTGTTCTCAAATCTTTAAAGACTCAACCCGATAAGATTACTTCAAGGGGAAAACTCAATTCATTACAAGAGAGTGCAGGGGGATAAGAAACATAAGATCCAACTATAATAGCAAAGCTCGCGATACATCAAGATCGTGCCACATCAAGAACACGAGAGAGAGAGATCAAACACATAGCTACTGGTACATACCCTCAGCCCCGAGGGTGAACTACTCCCTCCTCGTCATGGAGAGCGTCGGGATGATGAATCTGGCCACCGATGATGGGTTCCCCCTCTGACAGGGTGCCGGAACGGAGTCCCGATAGGTTTTTGGTACCTACAAAGGCTTGCGGCAGCGGAACTCCCGATGTATCTTCTCTTCTGGAAGTTTTACGATACGTAGGTATATATGGGTGCAGGGGGTACGTCGGTGGAGCTACAGGGGCCCCACGAGGCAGGGGGCGCGCCCTAGGGGGTGGGCATGCCCCCCACCCTTGTGAGCACCTCCCGTATCCTCTGACATGGAGTCCAAGTCCATCAGGTGGGTTTCCTTTCAAAAATAACTTCTCCAGTTGATTTTGTTCCGTTTTGACTCTGTCTGATATTCCTTTTCCTCGAAACACTGAAATAGGCATAAAACAGCAAATCTGGGCTGGGCCTCCGGTTAATAGGTTAGTCCCAAAAATAATATAAAAGTGGAAAATAAAGCCCAGTATTGCCCAAAACAGTAGATAACATAGCATGGAGCAATCAAAAATTATAGATACGTTGGAGACGTATCAAGCATCCCCAAGCTTAATTCCTGCTCGCCCTCGAGTAGGTAAATGATAAAAAAGATAATTTTTGATGTGATATGCTAGTTGGCATAATTTCATAGTAATTCTTCTTACTTGTGATATGGATATTCAGATCCAAAAGATTCAAGAAAAAAATTCATATTGATATAAAAATAATAATACTTCAAGCATACTAATCAAAGTAATCATGTGTTCTCAAAATAACATGGCAAAAAAAAGTTCATCCCTACAAAATCATATAGTTAGGCCATGCTTCATTTTCGTCACACAAAGATGTTCCCAACTTCTATATCCCCGATGACAAGCCAAGCAATTGTTTCATACTTAAATAATCTCAAACTTTTTCAACCTTCACGCAATACATGAGCGTGAGCCATGGATATAGCACTATTGGTGGAATGGAATATGATGATGGGGATTGTGTGGAGAAGACAAAAAAAAGAGAAAGTCTCACACTGATGAGGATAATAAACGGGCTATGGAGATACCCATCAATTGATGTCAACATGAGTAGGGATTGCCATGCAACGGATGCACTAGAGCTATAAATGAATGCTCAATAAAAGAAAACTAGTGGGTGTGCATCCAACTTGCTTGCTCACGAAGACCAAGGGCATTTGAGGAAGCCCATTGTGGGAATATACAAGCCAAGTTCTATAATGAAAAATTCCCACTAGTATGAAAAAGACAACTTATGAGACTCACTATATGAAAAACATGGTGCTACTTTGAAGCACAGTATATGAGACTGTCTACATGAAGAACAAATTGCTACTTTGAAGCACAAGTGTGGAAAAAGAGATAGTAACATTGCCCTTTTTATTTTTTTATTTTTTTTCTTCTTTTTTTTCTTTTTTTTGGGCCTTTCTTTTTTTTCTTTTTGGTCTTTCTCTTTTTTTTCTTTTTTCTTCTTTGGGCAATGCTCTAATAATGATGATCATCACACTTCTATTGATTACAACAAATGAATTACAACTCGAAACTAGAACAAGATATGACTCTATATAAATGCCTCCGACGGTGTACCAGGATGGTGCAATGAATCAAGAGTGACATGTATGAAAAATAATGCATGGTGGCTTTGCCACAAATACGATGTCAACTTCATGATCATGCAATGGCAATATGACAAAAGTAAAGTATGTCATGATGATGATCGGAACGGTGGAAAGTTGCATGGCAATATATCTCGGAATGGCTATGGAAATGCCATAATAGGTACGTATGGTGGATGTTTTGAGGAAGATATAAGGAGGATTATGTGTGATAGAGCATATCATATCACGGGGTTTGGATGCACCGGCTAAGTTTGCACCAACTCTCAAGGTGAGAAAGGGCAATGCACGGTACCGAAGAGGCTAGCAATGGCGGAAAGGTAAAAGTGCGTATAATCCATGGACTCAACATTAGTCAAAAGAACTCATATAATTATTGCAAAAATTTAGAAGTCATCAAAAACCAAGTACTACGCGCATGCTCCTAGGGGGATAGATTGGTAGGAAAAGACCATCGCTCGTCCCCGACTGCCACTCATAAGGATGCACAAGCCAGGTACACTTCATGTTTCAAATTCATTACACAACTTTAACCATACGTGCATGCTACGGGACTTACTAACTTCAACATAATAATTCTTTGAATTCATAATCACCCAACTAGCATGACTTTACAATCACTACCTCCATATCTCAAAACAATTATCAAGTATCAAACTTTTCTTAGTATTCAACACACTCATAAGAAAGTTTCACATATCTTGAATACCAAGTATATTAATATTAAGAAAATTACCATGCTATTAAGGACTCTCAAAATAATCTAAGTGAAGTATGAGAGTTCATCTATTTCTTCAAAATAAAACTACCACCATGCTCTAAAAGGTATAAGTGATGCACTAGAGCAAATGACAAACTACTCCGAAAGATATAAGTGAAGGTCAATGAGTAGCTAAATAATTATGTAACTATGCAAAGACTCTCTCTCATTTAGGAATTTCAGATCTTGATACTTTATTCAAACATCAAGCAAAACAAAATAAAATGATGTGATGCTCCAAGCAAAACACATATCATGTGGTGAATCAAAATATAGCTCCAAGTAAAGTTACCGATGAACGAAGATGAAAGAGGGGATGCCTTCCGGGGCATGCCCAAGCTTAGAGGCTTGGTTATCCTTGAATATTACCTTTGGGTGCCTTGGGCATCCCCAAGCTTAGGCTCCTGCCACTCCTTATTCCATAGTCCATCGAATCTTTACCCAAAACTTGAAAACTTCACAACACAAAACTTAACAGAAAACTCGTGAGCTCCGTTAGCGAAAGAAAACAAAACACCACTTCAAGTTACTGTAACGAACTAATTATTTATTTATATTGGTGTTATACCTACTGTATTCCAACTTCTCTATGGTTTATAAACTATTTTACTAGCCATAGATTCATCAAAATAGGCAAACAACACAATGAAAACAGAATCTGTCGAAAACAGAACAGTCTGTAGTAATCTGCAACTAACGCAAACTTCTGGATCCTCAAAAATTCTAAAATAAATTATTGGACCTGAGGAATTTGTATAGTAATCATCTGCAAAAAGAATCAACTACATAGCACTCTCCAGTAAAAAGTTCTAGCTAATCTCGTGAGCGCTAACAGTTCTGTTTTTACAGCATGATCATAAAGACTTCACCCAAGTCTTCCCAAAGGTTCTACTTGGCACAAAAACTAATTAAAACATAAAACCAGATCTAAACAGAATCTATATGGATTATTTATTCCTAAACATAACCAAAAATAAAGAAACTAAAATAAAATTGGGTTGCCTCCCAACAAGCGCTATCGTTTAACGCCCCTAGCTAGGCATGATGATTTCAATGATGCTCACATAAGACATAAGAATTGAAACATAAAGAGAGCATCATGAAGAATATGACTAGCACATTTAAGTCTAACCCACTTCCTATGCATAGGGATTTTGTGAGCAAACAACTTATGGGAACAATAATTAACTAGCCTAGGAAGGCAAAACAAGCATAACTTCAAAACTTTAAGCACATAGAGAGGAAAGTTGATATTATTCCAATATGTAGAAGCGTATGTTCCTCCCTCATAATAATTTTAAGTAGCATCATGAATGAATTCAACAATATAATCAGCACCTAAAGCATTCTTTTCATGATCTACTTGCATAGAAAATTTACTACTCTCCACATAAGCAAAATTCTTCTCATTCGGAATAGTGGGAGTATCATAAGAGACTTGAATACTATAAATTGTTTCCACATTAAAAGTGTAATGTTCAGAGAAAGGATAATCATAATCATGACAAGTTTTATAAATATAATCATCACTACTTTTTATAGCATAAGTTTTATCACAATAATCATCATAAGTAGCAACTTTGTCCTCATCATAATCGATTGAAACGTCTTCCAAGATAGTGGAATCATTACTAAGTAAAGTCATGACCTCTCCAAATCCACTTTCATAAATATTATAAGATTCAACATCCTCAAAAATTGTGGGATCACTACTTCCTAAAGTTTACACTCTTCCAAACCCACTTTCATCAATATAATCATCATAGGTAGAAGGCATGCTATCATCATTATTAAACATAGCATCCCCAAGATTGGGACAAACATTAATTGCAGCAAATATATTCTAAAATATGTCATCCTCATCAAACATAGCTTCCCCAAGCTTGGGCCTTTTCATATCATAAGCATACTCACTCTCATCATTAATAGTATGGATAGCACCAATAGTATAGAAATTATTATATTCTTCCAAGCAAGTGCCAAAAAGATTTTCAAGATCATAAGAAGTATCATTATCTTCCCAATCATAATCATCACAACAAGCAATCGGCATAACGAGATCATCGTCAAGTGTATCATCTTCATTTTCATGAGTCACAGCAATAATAGGAGCAACTTTATTTGGGGCAGATACCTTTTTACCTCTCTTCCTTTTTCTTTTATTCTTCTTCACCTCATGTGTGGGTTCAATCCTCTTTTTGGAGATCCTTATTAATGAGATTGTTTGGATAGAACACTCCTCCTCGTTACCTGATTCATCATGAGAAACAATAGGAGGATATTGGGAAGTCTCGTCCCTTTCGTTAGCATTCTCTTCATCTTCTATTTGTTTTCTTTTCTTTATGTAATTGGCAATATAAGGATTTTCAATGCAATTCACCGCACAATACATATAAATCTTCTCTAGATCAAAATCAAGAAATCTATCAAGATTAAATTTCGGAATATCCTCAGTTATTCGTTTCATTTCTTCATAACCCAAAAGAAGGCTAAGCTCTTTATGATGCTCAAGGGTAATCAAATTATCACAATATTTGGAAACGACTTGATCATGAAACAAATAGCATTGGAGCTTTAAATGACCATGTTCATTGCAAAGTTTACAAGGGGTACTATAAATATTGAATCTTTCAGCACATTCATCTAGCTCTTCTTGCAACAATTTGGTTTCTAAGTACTTATGCCTCTTGCAATATCTATCTTCCCTATTTGGTGTGTACTTACAAACCCAATGCACTCCACAAAAATTGACATGTTTATAGGAGACATTTTCATCATAACTAGTGCAATCATCATTAGCATCATGGATATCCAAACAATTCGTACTAACAACATTGCAATCATGCTCATCATTCAAGGTTTTAGTGCCAAACCATTTAGAGATTTCTTCTTCTAGCACTTTGGCGCAATTTTCCTTTCCATCATACTCACGAACGATATTAAAAAGATGAAGCGTATGAGGTAAACGCAATTCCATTTTTTTGGTAGTTTTCTTTTATAATATGAACTACTTCTAAAACAAGAAACAAAAAGATTCGATTGCAAGATCTGAAGATATACCTTCACTTACCTAGCCTCCCCGGCAACGGCGCCAGAAAAGAGCTTGATGTCTACTACACAACCTTCTTGTTGTAGAAGTTGTTGGGCCTGCAAGTGCACAGGTTTGTAGGACAGTAGCAAATTTCCCTCAAGTGGATGACCTAAGGTTTATCAATCCGTAGGAGGCGTAGGATGAAGATGGTCTCTCTCAAGCAACCCTGCAACCAAATAACAGAGAGTCTCTTGTGTCCCCAACACACCCAATACAATGGTAAATTGTATAGGTCCACTAGTTCGGCGAAGAGATGGTGATACAAGTGCAATATGGATGGTAGATAAAGGTATTTGTAATCTGAAAATATAAAAAGAGCAAGGTAACTAATGATGAGCGTAAACGGTATTGCAATGATAGGAAACAAGGCCTAGGGTTCATAATTTCACTAGTGCAAGTTCTCTCAACAATAATAACATAATTGGATCATATAACTATCCCTCAACATGCAACAAGGAGTCACTCCAAAGCCACTAATAGCGGAGAACAAACGTAGAGATTATGGTAGGGTATGAAACTACCTCAAAGTTATTCTTTCCTATCAAGCCGTTGAGTTATTCCTATAAGTGTCACAAACAGCCCTAGAGTTCGTACTAGAATAACACCTTAAGACACAAATCAACCAAAACCCTAATGTCACCTAGATACTCCAATGTCACCTCAAGTATCCGTGGGTATGATTATACGATATGCATCACACAATCTCAAATTCATCTATTCAACCAACAAATAGAACCTCAAAGAGTGCCCCAAAGTTTCTACCGGAGAATCACGACGAAAACGTGTGCCGACCCCTATGCATAGGTTCCCAATGTCACGAAACCCGCAAGTTGATCACCAAAATATACATCAAGTGGATCAATAGAATAACCCATTGTCACCACGGTTATCCCTCGCAAGACATACATCAAGTGTTCTTAAATCTTTAAAGACTCAATCCGATAAGATTACTTCAAGGGGAAAACTCAATTCATTACAAGAGAGTAGAGGGGGAGAAGAAACATAAGATCCAACTATAATAGAAAAGCTCGCGATACATCAAGATCGTGCAAAATCAAGAACACGAGAGAGAGAGAGAGATCAAACACATAGCTACTGGTACATACCCTCAGCCCCGAGGGTGAACTACTCCCTCCTCGTCATGGAGAGCGCTGGGATGATGAAGATGGCCACCGGTGATGGGTTCCCCCTCCGGCAGGGTGCCGGAAAGGGGTCCTGGTAGGTTTTTGGTGGCTACAGTGGCTTGCGACGGCAGAACTCCTGATCTATCTTCTCTTTTGGAAGTTTTACGATACGTAGGTATATATGGGTGCAAGGGGTACGTCAGTGGAGCTACGGGAGCCCCACGAGGCAGGTGGCGCGCCCTACGGGGGTGGGCGCGCCCCCCACCCTCGTGAGCACCTCCCGTATCTTCTGACGAATAGTCCAACTCCATCAGGTGGGTTTCCTTCCAAAAATAACTTCTCCAGTTGATTTCGTTTCGTTTTGACTCCTCCTGATATTCCTTTTCCTCGAAACACTGAAATAGGCATAAAACAGCAAATCTGGGCTGGGCCTCCGGTTAATAGGTTAGTCCCAAAAATAATATAAAAGTGGAAAATAAAGCCCAATATTGCCCAAAACAGTAGATAACATAGAATGGAGCAATCAAAAATTATAGATACGTTGGAGACGTATCAGACTACACGAGTAACTTGCACTGGTACTTTTTTGTTCTTGGGCGGTCAATTTTTATTTGTTTGTTTGAATGTAGTACTTGACTCCACTAGTATCTTTGACTGGTACTGCGCCTGTCAAACGAGCGCACTGCCGCGTTAGCGCGAGGCCGATCCAGGAATGAGCCGTAGCAGGCGACGACGTGGCGTGCCGCGGCATCGCATGCGGAGGTGAGTCTGTAACATGACTTGCCCCCGCACCGCACCGTACCGAGGGGCATAGTTGTACTGACACATCTTCCTTGTATGGACTTTGCGCCATTATCTATCTTAGGGGTGTGGGTGCGTGTGGGGGGAAACATGACTTGCCCCCGCACTGCACCGTACCGAGGGGCATAGTTGTACTGACACATCTTTCTTGTATGGACTTTGCCCCATTATCTATCTTAGGGGTGTGGGTGCGTGGGGGGGGGGAACAGAATAACCGCACTGCGCCTGTCAAACGAGCGCACTGCCGCGTTAGTGCGAGGCCGAGCCGGGGTGGGGGAGGGGGTCGGTACCCCCCCCCTCCCCCATCCCGGCGAGGCCGAGCCAGGAACGAGCCGTAGCAGGCAATGATGCGGCGTGTCGTGGCGTCGCATGCGGAGGTGAGTCCGTAACATGACTTGCCCCATTATCTATCTTAGGGGTGTGGGTGCGTGGGGGGGGCAACATGACTTGACCCCGCACCACACCGTACCGAGGGGCATAGTTGTACTGACACATCTTCCTTGTATGGACTTTGCCCCATTATCTATCTTAGGGGTGTGGGTGCGTGGGGGGGAGGACAGAATAACCGCACTGTGCGTGTCAAACGAGCGCACTGCCGCGTTAGCGCGAGGCCGAGCCGAGGGGAGGGGGGGTCGGGACCCCCCCTCCCCCATCCTGGCGAGGCCGAGCCGGGAATGAGGCATAGCAGGCGACAACGCGGCGTGCCACGGCGTCGCGTGCAGAGGAGACTCCGTAACATGACTTGCCCCATTATCTATCTTAGGGGTGTGGGTGCGTGGGGGGGGGGGGGGGAACATGACTTGCCCCCGTACCGCACCGTACCGAGGGGCATAGTTGTACTGTCACATCTTCCTTGTATGGACTTTGGCCCATTATCTATCTTAGGGGTGTGGGTGCGTGGGGGCGGGGGGGAAACATGACTTGCCCCCGCACCGCACCGTACCGAGGGGCATAGTTGTACTGACACATCTTCCTTGTATGGACTTTGCCCCATTATCTATCTTCGGGGTGTGGGTACGTGGGGGGGAACATGACTTGCCCCCGCACCGCACCGTACCGAGGGGCATAGTTATACTGACACATCTTCCTTGTATGGACTTTGCCCCATTATCTATCTTATGGGTGTGGGTGCGTGGGGAAACAGAATAACCGCACTGCGCCTGTCAAATGAGGGCACTGTCGCGTTAGCGCGAGGCCGAGCCGGGGCGGGGGGGGGGGAGGGGGAGGGACCCCCTCCCCAATCCCGGCGAGGCCGAGCCAGGAACGAGCTGTAGCAGGCGACGACACGGCATGCCGCGGTGTCGCATGCGGAGGCGAGTCCGTAACATGACTTGCCCCCATGATCTTATCTTTATTTTTTAGGAGAAAAACCAGCACTGTTATGAATTATTTTTTCATTTGTACTTTTTTGATAATTTTTTTGTACTATTGTGAGTTATTATTTGTACTTTAGCCATTTGTTTTATCCATCTACACTAAATTTTTTTAATGTATTTGATTTTTGGTATTATTTTTTGTAACTGTCCAGAGATAGTGGGCTTTAGCTGTCCATTTTCCCGCACTCATCTTTTAACCCTCCCACTCACCTTTTAACCTCCGATCTTCCCCGTTCTGCTCCTCTCCCGTCCCCAAATCGATTTCATCTTCGTTCCCCTCTTCTTCTCTTCTCACAGGGGAAGTTGCTACTCCTGTTTCACCGCGGGAGCATCGGCCGGAGGGTTCAACCCCAGGGGTGGAGGTCCGGGTGCTATGGTTTGTTCCTTTTGCTCTGCCATTGACTTTGCTTGCGTCCTCTTATGTATAGATTTTCTCTCTATTTCTAATTTGTTGCTCTCTTTGCTGTCCCAGGCTGCACTCGCTAGGGTTCCTTTGCTGTTGAACGAGCGTTTGGCGGCAGTGATACTGGATTGCGTGGTGGATTTTGTGTTTGCTGGTAAGAGTATTGCTTTTGTATGGCGTGCTTCGTTTTTGAAATAGTTCAAAGCCCTAATTTTTGTTCATGTGTCTTGCATATCTAGTTCGGCAGATTTTAGGACTGTAGATCTCAATGGGTACATCATCCAGTCCGGACAAATTGAGTGCACGTGATTTTCCCTATATTTTGGATGATGTTTTAACAGATCTAGTTTTTAGGTTGTACAGTTGTTGCCGTATCGACTTTATAAGTTGTATGTATTTTGATATGTGTTAATTTTGTCCTGGATTGTATGGTGTGTATGGTTTTGGCAGTTGATGCGACCTGCAGACAGGTTGTAGTACTTATCACCATGTGTATTTTGAACTCATGTCCTGGCATTTGAATTGGTTGTAGTAGTCAGTGAAGAACTAGTATGGTGTTCAAAGAGTTGTCTTTTCTGAAGTTTGTTCTGCAAGTGGTGGGTTCATATTTGTTTTATTGGGTGAACTTGTAGTGTTCACATAGTTGAACTGATTGCTTGTTCTTGTACTTTTTTGCTAATTATGATGTTGTTGCAGATGTTGGAGGGCCGGTGCCTCCTGATTCTGACAAATCAGAACGCTTTCAAGATCTTGTGAATGTTATTTTTGAGACACCAAATCCTCTAGAAGAACTTGCGAATGTTGCTGGTGTTTCCCTTATATTTGCTCTTTTTTTATCAGCCTTTAATACATATATATATGCTTAGTTACATCAGTTGTTTCTTTTGCTTGTGTCTGATGTGATGCGCTTTATTTATCTTTGTGTCTGCAATGTTAATTGTGTTTTAATTTTTTATGTGCATGGTTATGTTATTGGTTTTTGCAGTTAATGACAGCCATGGTGTTCCAGAGGACATTGCTGATGCTGTTAAAGGTATTAATGATGGAATGTATTCACTTAACATTGATGATGGTGATGGCAGCTTGCAGTTGTCTGTTACTCCTTCTCAAAGTGTTGATGGCACTGAGCCTGTTACCTAGGCTGAGGATGTTCCTATGCAGTTACAGCTCGAGGATGAAAGGATAAGAAAGAAGAAGTATGAATTCCAGAAGAGAAAGGAGTTGGAACGGAGTCAAAAGGTTGCCTGTGTGCAAGAAAGTGATGTTGATGTTGCTCAAGCTCCTAAATATGTAGGCGATGAAGGTGGTGACGCGGGTTTTTCAACTGTTCATGCCGGATCTCATGGAAGTGACATGCCTGTGAAGACAAACTTGATGCAAACTTGTTTGACGCAAGTGTTTGATCGTGATGGAGTTAAGGAGAAGAAAGTTGTTTTGAAGAGGAAGATGTCAGATCGAAATCCTGATGGCACACAGAGGCGTAGCCCACGTGTGAAAGCTGGTTCCCAACCTGGTAATAGCAAAGCTGATGCGGATAGCGTTGCTGTGAAAATTGGTCCAAGCAAACTTGGTGGCTCCTCTGTTCGTCGGAGTCCACGATGTTTGACAAATAAGAAGCCTTCTTCGTCTCCTCTTCAAGAGCGGTCTTTGTTGAAAGAAAATAAGAAGCGTAAAGTTCATCCTACAAAGGTGAACAAAGGTGTGAAGAAGCATGCTCGTGTCGAAGCTGAAGATGTTGTATCTGAAGAAGATGATATTGAAGTTGATTCAGAAGATGAATTTGCAGTGGTATGTGTTTTGTACTACATGTGACTTGCTAGTTGTACTTGCAATGATTTAAATGTGTTTGGGCTGGTATGCTGGCCAGGTGAGGCTGGTCATTGTTTGCATCTATTTGATTGTGGTACTGATGTTGTTTTAATAGTTGAACTTGTGCAAACTTTTCTTTGTTTTACTTGCCTTCATATGCTTGCTTTGTTTTCTATATTCATTGTTTGCAGTGGTATGTGTTTTGTTCTGCATGTGACTTACTAATTGTACTTGTAATGATTTAATTTGTGTTTGGGCTGGTATGCTGGCCAGGTGAGGCTGCTCATTGTTTTCATCAATTGAGGGTGGTACTGATGTTGTTTTAATACTTGAACTTGTGCAATCTTTTATTCTTTTTACTTACATTCATATGCTTGTTTTGTTTTCTATATTCATTGTTTGAAGTGGTATGTGTTTTGTGCTGTATGTGACTTACTAGTTGTACTTGCAATGATTTAATTGTGTTTGGGCTGGTATTGTGGCCAGGTGAGGCTGGTCATTGTTTGCATCAATTGAGGGGTGGTACTGATGTTGTTTTAATAGTTGAACTTGTGCAATCTTTTATTTTTCTTTTTACTTGCACTCATATGCTTGTTTTGTTTTCTATATTCATTTTTTAAGGTGTGGCTTCTTTATTTTCATTTACATACTGTTAGCATTATGAGTCCGGTCAAGCCGGTGGGAGGCAATGCCGGAAAAGTTGCCTTGGATGAAGGTGACCAATGGAAATTGAACTTAACTGTGCGATGTTCATTGAGAGAGGTTGAAGATTGTGCTAAATTACTCGAGAGTCGGCATGTGGCTAGGGTTCATGCATCTGGTTTTGGTTCTATCTTCAAGTGGAGGGTGAAGTCTAACATTTCCCGCCCTCTGATGGGAGTTTTGTACCTGAGGATAGATTCTGATACAATGACTCTTGACATGGGTGAGGCTAATCAGAAGCTTCGCATCACTAGCGATGGTATACAACAATTATTTGGTTTCCCTCGTGGTGGTCGTTCTTCGCCAAGGACGTCAGAGGATGGATATGACAATGCTCTGATGAAGTTAAGATCGGAGCTTGACATTAGCAGGAACAAAGATATCAAGACAAAGGATTTAAGGAATAAGCTCAAGGTGCTCTTCAAGGATCCTAGCAAAGATGACCTTGCTCTGAAAGTGTTCTTCATTATTGTGTTTATGAAGGTTGTGTTGCCTAGTTCTGCCCCGCGTGTTTCCAGAGAGGCAGCAATGTTTGAGGGTCTCGTCTTTGAGGACATGGCTAATATGGATTATTGCCAGCTGATGGTTGATGAGCTTAGAAGGGGTGTTGCCAAGTACCAAGATGGTGATACCATGGGGAAGGCAATCACAGGCTGTGCCATAGGGCCTGTACTAATGTACCTTGACTGCCTTATCTGTGGCAAGACTGCGTAGCCTGACATGCGAGGCCCCCGCATATGTTTCGTGGATTCTGCTAAGCTTTCCGATCTGGTTGATGCAGATTTGATAAAAAAGGCAATACAAATCCAAAGACTTGGGTGTTTGGGAAGCTTCCGGTGAGTTTTATTTGTTTTGTGTCTTGCAGACCTTTTTTTATTTTAGGTATAGCTATTTTTTGTTGTAGTGGACATGTGTACTGCAGAGTCGTCTGTTTATATTTTGTATGGTTTATGTATGGTTTTTTAGTACTGTTGTTTCGTGTGTGGTTGAACTAAATAACTTTGTTCAACTGGCCTGTTGGTAAATACTAACAAATTGGCAATGACAGTTAAATTTTATTAGTGGCGTTGATTTTAAATCTGTTAATATCATGATTTATTTTTCCCTATGTGTTGCATTGATTGATTAACTATTTTCCCTTTTGTTTGTATTGGAAAACTCATGATGAGGTTGATTTTTTCCGAGTGTATAAACGGCCAGTCCTGGAGATGCCGTCGTCTCAGGTTCTGAAGTTTTCATCTCTGTCCGATGAGTTGAGGGATGGTCGTGGTGTTGAGGGTGCTGGTTATGTCCCCCCTGGCCCTAGTAATCCTAGTGCTTCACAGAGGCAGGGTTTTGGTATTGATGTTGATGTTTCAGCGTTGGAGCGCGTTGAGCATATCTTAAGTAATGTGTGTTCTGAGCTGCAAAAGGTCCCAACAACAGTTGAGTGTCTGAGCTGTATCAATGGTATCCTTCCTGAAGGTCATCAATTTAATGCCGAGGAAGCTGTTGACTACATTGAGATGGAGAGAATTTTAATCGGTGATATGCGTGACGGTGGCGCTAATCTAGTTCAGAGCTCGGTTCGTCTGTTGAACAACATGAAGCGTTTCAGAACTACGCAGAACTCTCGCTGCAAGCCATATGAAGAAAGTGCAAATGTTATTATCAAGCAGTTTGAGTAGAATGAGGCTGCTGCCACCGACAGCTGGGATGGTGATGGTACTGAGGCTAATGTTTTTTATCACGAAACGAATGATGTTGGCTTGGAACGTCCGGATGTTGATGTGAGTCAGTCCTCGGTGTTTACAATTTTTACTTTGTTGTTCTGTTGTCAGTGTTATAGTTGAACTTCCTCATCTTCATATATTTATTAATAATTTTCTTTCATGCAGATTTGTCGGTGTACTAGAGTAGGGGTACCCTAGTATCCCGACCTTGTGCACGGGCAGTCGCAGCACCCCGCGGCAAGGCTTGCCGGGTGACCGCCAAGGTCCTCCTTGGTTCCTTTGGAGCCATTCAAGAACAAAGTATTCAAGCTAAGGAGACAAGACCCCAGCAAGAGGAGGTTGCCGGGAAGGCCAACCGAGGCATCTCAAGGAACTTGCCGCGACGCGCCACGCGTCCCGGCGAGGCCCGGTGAGCGACAAGCTTTCGGACGCGACAAGTCAACGACCGCGGCAAGGCGCTTGCCGCGGCAAGCTACCACTCTGTACCCGCGCTCTAGCACATCCACCGACGTGTCGCCCTGGGACCTTTCCAGGCGCGCGTGGCAAGAGGCTGTGCAGCCAGCGGTGCGCGGTGGCAAGCGGCGCGGACAAGATTGCCATCGTGGCAAGCGGTGGCGTCCCTGACAGTCCCTTTTTGCACTATTTGGGCGACGCAGACGGGCATTTAATGCCTTTGTCCCCTGCCGTCAGGGTTAGGTATGATACACTGTACAGGTAGTTGTACCAACCGCAACACTTTTCCATTTTTACCCTTGTCTACGTTGCCACCTGTCGGTGACCCCTTGAGCATATAAAAGGAGGCCCATGCGCAACGTAGAGGGGGGTTCGAAGGCAGAAAACACTCACGCTCGGTCTCGTTAGCAGCTAGTGTGTACTGTAGCACTCAGCGCTCCCGAGCAAGAACTCAATACACTCAGACATGCAGCAGTAGGAGTATTATCTCTCCGGAGAGCTCCGAAGCTGGGTAAACTGCTCGTGTGCTTCGCCTCGATCCGCTCTTCGCGTGACCTCCGCCCCCCGCCGAACCGAAAGGGGCTCGGTCCGCCAGTCCCATAGGTGTCCGTGGATCAGTTCCCACAACAAGATTGATCAGGATGAGGTTGCTGGCACCGACAGCAGGGCTGATGATGGTACTGAGGCTAATGTTTCTGATCAGCATACGAACGATGTTGGCTTGCAACACCCTGTTGTTGATGTGAGTCAGTCCTCGTTGTTTGTATGTTTTTACTATGTTGTTCTGCTGTCGGTATTGTAGTTGAACATCCTGATCTACATCTGTTTATTAATTTTTCTTTACATGCTGGAGACCAGTCAGAATGTTGAGGCTGTTGTTGACCGTGGAGTTAATGATCCATCCACTGATAAGTGCAAGGTTATTGTTATTTTCATTGTGTTTATTCATATTTTCTTGAATTTTCATGCGCACCAATGTGTCTTGCTTGTTCATTTTTCTATCCCACACCATTTAGAGTTTGCAAGGGGGTAGCTACCTTTTTTGTTACTGTTGTTTTACTTACTTGTGTTTATTTTTGCTCATAATAGCATTTTTTTTTGCCTCATTACATTTGAATCAGGATCCTATTGTTGGCGATGAGCCTTGTTTGCCCGTTGGTGATGTTGCTTTGAATGTTAGCAGCAGCAAGTTCGATGATGTTGCTGTGAATGCTTCCAAGCTTATTTTTTATTGTTAGTTTTGTTCACATTATTCAATTTTTTTGAATTTTTATTTTTCGTCAGATTACTGATGTTGAGCGTGAGGTTGTCCTTAGTGGTGGAGATGATGCTCGTGATGTTCCATTGAGTAGTGGGTGCAATGTTGGTACCAAAGTTGTTGATGAGGATGTTGTTGCTGCCAGCATACTTGATGCCAATTCGCCTGGTGTTGGTATTGCTGGGAATGAAAATGTTTATGGTTGTGAACATTTGCCGCCGGAGAATTTTCCGCTTGGAGGTCTTGATTATGGTGATGCATTGCAAGATGCTTCTAGCGTGGAGGAGGTTCCATCTGAGGATGATGATTTACTTCTGTCAATTTCTTCTGACCCCTTGACGCAGGAGGCGCTCTTGTCGTCCTAGAATTTTCTTTCTACAGACCCTGAAAGCACAGCAATATTGGTGTCCTCTCAAGATGTCCCATCGTCAAACCCTAAAACTGGAGGCATAATGGTCTCATCACAGGATCTACCGTCGTCGTCAAGCCCTGATAGTCCAAGTAAGGACTTGTAAATGGGGCATACTTCTCAATTTTGGCATTTTTGACATGTTCTCTTGCAGTTGTTGAACTTATTATTTTTCATTATTTTCTGCAAGAAGAAAGTGGTAATGTTGTTAAGGTTGATACGCTTTTCTTCGTTGTTATGAGGTTGCGCACGAACCATACGAAATGGTTAGTTTGGGATTTTGCTCGTACCATTTTTGTCTCTTTTTCTTTCTCTCGTATGATTATTGTTGTTGCTGCAGTAGTTTTAATTCATGTAGTCTTTTGTGTTTTTCTAGTCACAAGCCGATGTTTCAAAATAAAGAATGTGATGCCAGTGTTGGTTCTATTTCTAAAGCGTTTGTCCCCACTGGCATGCTCAACTCAGACAGTGCTGATTTTGTTTTATATTCTCTACGTCAGAAGTACCGAGACACTGACAAGTTTATAGTTCCCAGATGGGTGACGGTCAGTATTTTGCTCTTTTGTAAATAGGATGATAACTTGTTTTGCCAATTTTCTAACTATTGTTGTTCTTTTTGTACAACAGACCAAGATCCGTGATGGAAATATTGATTCCAATGTGCTAAATTGGTTCATGAGATCAGGTGCTGATGGTTTTGACCAAGTAGGTGAACTTGGACTTTTTGTACACATTAACTAGAATTGTCATGTTTTCTTTGCAGTTCTGGGAGGTGGGGGAATGAACTTGATTAGCCTGCTTTTTACACTTGTACTTATGAATGATGCGTGGTTCTTTTATTAAAGCTGCACTTATTGTTGCAAGGAAATTGAACTGATATGATTGTTCCTCAATTTTGGGTGGTGGATATAAATTCTTTATGATTATGTGATTTTTTGTTTGTACTTCTGAATTTCAATTTCCCTCTTTTATTTTATTGTTTGGAGGCTGAATTTTTTGTTTCATTATGATTTTGTAAATTCATTTTTCCTCTGCGATTTTTTAGCTTCTTTTCCCTACATTTGATCCGCCGTCATTTGTGGCTACCATGAAGCCTAGCGAAGAATCTGGGCATTGGTGCTTGATTTTTCTGAATTTGAGGTTCTGTCATTTCGAGTGTCTTGATTCACTCCATGATGAAACCTGGGGTGATGCAGTTAGATTCTTAAGCAATATGACAGATAATATAAAGAAGCTTTGGAGGGAGTCGAGTGTAGACAGGGCCAAACCTTTCTCACCGGTGCATATTGATGGTTTCTCTTGCGAGTTTGTGCGGGTGCCTCAGCAGGAAAACACGTGAGTATCCGTTTTTAATGATTTTTGCTGGTTGTTTTTGTTGCTGGGAGGATGTTGTTCCTGTATTTTTCCGGTTTGTGTTGTACCATTTTTTGTTTTTTCCTTTGTTTACAGGCATGATTGTGGATTCTTTATGCTACAAAACTGCAAGACCTAATATTGCCGGGAGGATGGTGTAATTGAAATGGTCGATTACAGCCATGAAGACATTCTGGACATTAGGAAGACTTTGTTGTATACCTGCGCAACTAGCGATGTTTTTGATGTTGACTTCCGGGGTTTGTTTGGCATTGAACCCTGTATGTGTGCATGGACTTTTGTATTTTTTTGCAGCTTGTACTTCTCTATTAGTATTGTCATGAAATATGTATTTGAACTTACCCTTTGTGCGGTCTTCTTTTTTTTCCAGGTGAGTGGCTGGATCTTGGTGAGCATGACTACAGGTTCTTTGGTAGCTAGTTCTTGGAGCTCGAGCGCGTAGCTATTGATCTTAGCCAGGGGCGTTCTCCCGAAAAGACAAGATCTGGTGTTATGAAGGGGCGGTTGGGAGCTCTGAGAGGTTCTACAGCTTCTTGTGCAGAGAGTCCTACTACACCCAAGAATCCCATTGTGGAATTGATAGACAGCGATGATGATGTGTTGGACAAGATTGCTGGCGTTGGAAGAGTCACGAGGAGCGCTTCTGCTAAAGGTTTATCTCCCCTTGCTGGAATAGTGGCTCGTAGAGCTGGTGGTGCTAGGAAAGATCCTACTTTGGATTCTGGCAATGTTGTAAGCACGAAGCGTGCGCCCAGAGCTCCTATAAAGTTTTTCTCCCCTGTGCAGCAGCTTCACCCTCTTAAATTCCCTCACCTGGACAAGGCTCACAAGTTGTATAATCTGTTGCTTAGTGATGAATGGCATGAGAAGTATGCCGAGTGAGTATCTCTCATTATTTTTCCTCTTCTTTTTCTTCTGTTGTTTGTAACTGCTGGATAAAAATATGACCTGAACTATTCCTTTTTATACAACTTGAACTGCTATGAATGCCTTATCTTGCTTCTCCTTCTTTTTGTTCTTGTGTATGCTGCAGGAATACATTCTCAATGATACCTCATCCTGATTAAAGCGTAACTAACTTCACTGGGAATCGCATCTGGGAAGTTTTTTCACCTGGGAAAATGATGGAGGGTGATGTAATGGACTTCCTCATTGATGATTGGAAGCAAGATCCCGAGAGAAATGCTGATTTCGCATCTGGGAAAAGGATATTGCTGAGTCCATATTTCATCACGGTAATCAATCAGATCGGTTTCTTTCTGTTGACCAAGACTGCCTGTTATTTTTACGAGTTTTAATAATACTTTTCTTGTTGATCCTTTTTCGCTGTCTATTTCTATTTTGGCTTTTTTGCAGGTTGTGCTTGACTGTTCGTTTTACGATGATGAAAATAAAGTGTTTAGTGTGGAGAGTGCGGTGAGAGATTTCAAGAGCTATGTTAAAGCTGATGAAGACGTGCTCAGTACCGACCTGGTGAGATCTACTAGCTGATTTTTGGTTTTTATTTGTTTGTTGTGATGCTGGTTTTTATTTTGAGTATTTAACATCTCTTTTTTGGTCATTTATTTTTAGATCATGATGCCTCTATTCAAGCCTATGGTTTTATCAAAGGATAAGAAAGTGAACCACTATTCCTTATGTGTCATGAATCGGTACCGAAGTAGCGTTGACATCCTTGACTCTTTACCTTATCCGAAGAACCACCATCCTTCAAAGAACACCTATCACAAAGACTGCGAGAAGATTGTGAGTGACATTTATTATCTGCATCTTTGTTTCTGCTTTTTCTGAGACCTAAAACTGTGTGGGTTCTTTTGTTTTTTTACAGATTTCTAGATTGGTCAAAGTAATGAAGGCTGTGTATGGTGATGCTCAGTACAATGCGAGCAAGCAGCCCAATTGGGAGCTATTTGCAAAGAAAACAACGTTTGTCAAGGTTCCACTTCAAGGGGAAAATGAATGTGGCCATTATACTCTGAAGTATGCGGGATGCTATGATGGTGAAAAGACCATTGAGAGCATACGAGATAATGACGTGGGTTTCTTGTTGAGCTTTTCACTTTCTATTTTTGGCTTATTGTGCATCCTTTTTTTATGTGTCATGATTTTTGATAATTTGTTTTATTGTTTTTGCAGCCACGCATTGTTGATTGGAACGCTGAGGATCTGTATAGAGTAGTGTTCAACCGGAATAACCATCTTATGGTGACGGAGCTTCCCAAGGAGGTTCAGGCTTTGGCTCCTGATGCATAGGAGAAATGGTCATCATTTGCATAGTGAATGGGATAGTTGTATGATATATCTCTTTAAAACATTGTAGGCTCTATTTTGTAGTGTTTGATGTCTTGTCGAGTACTATGTAATAAATAGTATATTTTGTGTTGTGTTTAAGTGTGGCACAATGTTTAACAAACTTTTTTTCAATGATGATTGTGTGGTTGAATAGTTGTTTCACTTGTGTATGTTTCATCGGGAATTCATTTTGGTTAAGTTTTATTTTTTGTACTGAAGACTTATATAGTAGTTGAACTGAAATCACTTTTTTCAAGTGTATTTACGAGTTGTGTGCTGAGAAAGTGTGATTTACTTTATTTTTATCTGATTCCATCCTAAGTTGGACCTTTATAGTTTATGTACTCTCATTTTATTATACTTATGATATAGTTCTGTTAGTACTGGTTTGTAATCTAATTCAGCGTAAGGCTTTTAAAATTTTGGTGCCAAATTTCTGTTTGAACTTCTTGAACTTTAGTAGTTGAACTTGATAGTAAAAGTTATAGTACTGGTTTAAATTAGCTACATTTAAGAGATAGTCCTATTAAGTTCAAAACTATTTCTTTCCCAAGGCATTAAGTGGTATCATCATAGCACTTACCGAATGAACTTAGTTGTACTGAGAATTCAATTGTGCTAGTATTTTGATTAATTATTTATTTTTTGTGTTGTTTGATGCTAGTACGTCTTCTGTTGTGTTTCATGTGATTTTTCTCCTTTGTCGAACTTATATCTTTTTGATTTAGTTTTTGGCCTTTTTTTCTAGGTTGTGGTTCTTCTCCAGGCAATGTTTGGTATAATCCTAGCACTTAGTTGTACTGAGATTTCAGTTGTATTATTATTGTTATTCTTAGTGTGTCACTGTTTTAAGGAATGTGAACTGAAGCTTCCCGTTCCTTTTTATATTTTGTAGAATGAACATACCGTGTGTTCAACTGTACCAAAACTTTTACTCCTAGCATGCTAGTGACTAGGAAATACGTACTAGTGTTTCTTTGCTTTTCCTGTTGCAGTACTTAGTGAATTTCTAACTACTATTTAGCACGATGCTTTTAGTACTGAATGTTGTCCTCGGCTGAAACTTAGTCTTTTTAGTGTTCTTTTGAAACTAAAAACTGATTTTTAGCGTGATAGTACTAACGTTCATGTCTAAGCTGTACTTAGCGTCGAAGGCTACTATTTGCTTTTGTCCTTAGTTAGTCTGCCACTTTTTTTGCAAAAATATTCATGTGTTATTTTTTTTTCTCCATGACTAGTGTTGCGTGGCAGCCATCAAGTTTCAACTTCAACCTACTTCAACTTCAAATGATGGATCAACAAAATAGGAAGCTAGCAAACTTGTTGGATGACATAAGCCAACAATGTACTCGATAGACATAGGCAAACTTGTTTAAACCCTGACACACATAGCATAAGGTAGCTGGTTCAACATAATGAAAGCAAACTACAAATCTGAAACAACAAGACTAAGGAGAGGCATAAGCATGAGCAACACGAATGCAGACTTTCATGCATCTTCATCCGCGAAGTTGCAGTGGTAGTAGGGGTCAGCCTCTGCTCTTTTGAAATATCCCAACTTGTCACGATGTTGTCGACTATCTTTGGATCTTTGGATCTTTCCACTTGTGCTGCATGTCGATGAAGTTGTTGGGGTTGATTTCCAAACAAGACTTCTCCAGCATCCGCTTGCCACCTCCAATGATGAAACCGACAAATGTGTACAATTTCTCCTCCTGCAGGAAGTCTTTGAGGCGCTTGGGCCTGCAAGCGGGGATACACACATTTAAAGATTAGTCTTATTTTTTGAGGATTTAATTCTTCCACTTTTTTTGTTTTACAAGTGATAATCCATGAGGTAGATGCTTATATATCATGAGCCATGCATGAATGTAGTTCAGAAACTAGTACACAAAGTCCTGAAATTAAATTCAACTACACCAGTCTTGAAATTAAATTCAACTACACCAAGTTATTTTTTCTATTTTGCTATCTTCATTGCTTCACCAAATTAGAGAATCATTTTACCAGAGTCAATGATATATGCGCTGCTTGATTCAAGTTTTAGTTTTCTTTTTTGTTGAATAAAAGACCTATACCAGTGCTTGATACATCTTTGTGCTTTAATTCTATATCAAGTTCAAAAATTAGTTTGAGAAACATGTGCATCAAGATATGGACCTATACCACTTCACCAAAGATCTTTTAATACATCAATTCTATAAACTATACTAGTGCATCAAGATCAGAATCTATGCTAGTACATCAAGTTCAGAAATTAATTTGGTGCATAAAGTTCAGAATGCTATAAACTTTTTTTCAGATGCTAATCTGGTGAAACAATCCACTTCACAGTTTCAGAAATGCATGTAGCTTGAGAAACATGTACTCGTGCATCCACTTCATAGACTATAGTAGTAGTTCATCTAGTTGGGAAACAAGTTTTAATTAAGTTTTTAGTGAATAGTACTGATACAACAGATGAATGAACAGTAGTATGGGTTACCATTTTGAGGCTGTTGTGATGTGGTATACCAAGCAGAGTTCCTCGACGCACAACTGCAGGACTGCCGCCATCTGTGGAGGTTCTTCTTCGTTGGTGTACTCCACATCAACTCCAATGAAGCTCGGATACAAGCCACCGCCCTTTATCCTGAGCCTGCTCATCACCTTGTTGGCCTTGTCTGGTATGCTGGTGCAAACGATCTCCAGCGTCTCCTTGCCGTGGAGCTCAACCCCTTTGAGCGTTTTTGTGTACTCGTGCTTCTTGCCGGGGACGTGAACGTCGACGAGGTTGCTGCTCTTGTTCGAAGTCTCTCCATGGTGACGCTTGGCGGACGGTTCCTCTGCCATCGCCTTCCTTCGGCGACTCTGGGCTTGGGAGAGAGAAGTTTTTGGTTTGTGTGCAGTGGAGATGGAAGCAGCAATGGTGGTTCTGTGAATGAGGCAGAGATGGAAGACAATGGGGTATTTTGCAGTGCGTCGACGGTGGTGTGTGGGAGGCGGTTCGTCGGGGGCATGGGTGTAGTGGTCGTGGGGGTCGCTGTTTGCATTGCGTCGTGGCAACCGCTGAGTGGGTGGCACGAGTGGTGGCCTGGAAGAACTAACCATCCAAGACAAATATTTTTTTACTGCTGCACTGATTAGTCTTGTCAAGCTGTACTTACGATCTGCTAAATCCCACTTGCAGGTCTCTGCAGTGGTGATGATGGCATTTTGCACTATTTAGGGGACGTATGGCTCTGTGATGTTTTTCCATGTGGATGTTTAAGTATTGTTTTTCTATTGAAGTCTTTATACACTAGTTTATGTCAAAACATTTTTTCAGTGCCCTGGGAGTTGTTGCTCAAAACTTGTACTTATTTTATTTTCATCTGTACCAACCTAAGTTAGGCCTTTATAGTTTTTGTATTCTCATTTTTAGTGCACTTATGTTTTAGTACTGTGTGAACTGAATTGTAATTTCATATAGCACATGGGTTTGAAATTTGATGTCACAGTGGTGCGAGTGGCCTGACTGATCCTGCTGTTTTAGTACTGATGTCGTATGTATGTTTGAACTGATTTTCTTTATAACTTAGGTTGGGGGTGGGGGTTTGAGATTATTTTACGACCAGATTGTTTGTTGTGGTGTGGACAGATTTTATATAAATAAGGAATTTAGCAGAATTGACAAATAAATTCTATTTGAACTTTTTCAATTTCAGTACTTGAACTTGTCAGATTTTATATAAATAGGAAATTTAGCATAATTGACAAACATTATATGTTTGAACTTTTAGAGTTTTAGTAGTTGAACTTGAAAGTAATATTTTAATTTGGTTTTTTAAATAATGTTTGAACTTTTTGATTTTTAGTAGTTGAACTTGTCAGATTTTATATAAATAAGAAATTTAGCATAATTGACAAACATTATATGTTTGAACTTTTAGAGTTTTAGTAGTTGAACTTGTCAGTTTTTCTGTAAATAAGAAATTTAGCATAATTGACAAACATTATATTTTTGAACTTTTTGAGTTTTAGTAATTGAACTTGAAAGTAATATTTAATTCGGTTTTTTAAATTATGTACATTTAACAGATAGGCTATTAAGTTCTGTTCTTTCTAGAGGTTCATTGTTTTTGTATCATATTTTTTCCTTTTTAGGTTAATTGACACACATTTTTCTTGTAGTTTATATTTCTTTTGTCCCGCCCTCTGGTTACCTGGGCCTGGGCTTACTGGTGGGGTGTTTTGTTGACGATGCAGGCTATTGGGCCGTTTTCCGGCCCAGATAGCTCGTCTGCGCGGCTGTCCACGTGCGCTCTGGGTTTAGTCCCACCTCGCTAGTCGAGGGGGCTCCGGACCTATTTATAAGTGCAGCCGAGGGTCACCAATCTTACTCCTCCGAACACTTACCTGAGCGCTTATACACGGCACTCGCTCTCTCTCTTGACCTGTCGGCCCTGGTTGGTGGGTCCTGCGTTGTGCGGATTACTAGGGATTCGTCTACGGGCTCGAGTCAAGTATCTAGCATTGTCAGGGCCTGGGCCTGACATTGGGCGGTCAATTTTCTTTTGTTTATTTGAATCTAGTACTTGACTCTACCAGTGACTTGGACTGATACATTTTGTTCTAGTTCTTTGTCAGTTTTGTGTGAGTGTAATTTTTTCATTTGAGTTTTTTGCCTTCTTTTTTGTGTTTGTGTTTTTGATTATTCTCAAGTGTCTTCTGGTGTCATTTTCAGAACTATTGTACTTGCGTGTAGACTGAGTTGTACTAATAGTGCATTCATAGTAGCGCTTACGGACTGATGCTTCTTTGTATTTTTTTAATTGTAGTAAGTATGCACTTTCCGATCAAGTGTACCTAGTTGTACTGACATGGAGCAACGATGTGTTATTAGTTGCATCAAGTGCTTACCTTTAAATTTTGAAATGATGGATTAACAACATACGAAGCTACCAAACCAAACTTATATAATGAGATAAGAAAAACATTGTACTTGATGACATAACTAAACTTGTTCAAACATGAAAAGCACGACATAATCATACTAGTTCAACCCAACAAGAGCAAACTACTAATTTGAAACAACAAGATAAAAGGCAAGCACAAGCGGAAGTAAAACGAAGGTAGGCTCTGATGTATCTTCATCCCGTAAAGGGGCAATAAGGGCGGTCGTAGTAGTTTTCAGTCTCTCGCTCTTTCGCATATTCCGAACCATCTGTGATGTAGTCGATCATGAACCTTGATTTGTACGTGGCATACGCATCTAATCCTGCATACTTGATGAGGTTGTCTGGCAGCTCGCTGGTCCACCACAGTTTGTAGTCTTCCTGCGTGTTGATCTTGTTCTTCATGCCTTTGTAGAATGGGTGGATGACGCTGGCTGCAACATCAGTCAAGGAGTCGTACTCTTTTCTGGTGTATGGAACTCTCCACTTGCGCTGAATGTCGATGAACTTGTTGGGGTTGATCTCCATACCGGATAATTTCAGCTTCTCTTGTCGCTTTCAATGCTGAAACTGGCAAACGTGAACAACTTCTCATGCTGCAGCATCTCGGTCAGGCGCTTGGGCCTGCAAGGGAAGAGACATTTTGAATATTAGCATTACTTTGATGTTTGAATTATTCATTTTTGTTTTGTTTTACAAGCGATGAATCCATGAAGTAGTTGTTTATGTAGGATAAACAATGGATGAATGTACTTCAACAACTAGTAAAGAAAGTTCTGAAATTAAATTAAGTACATCATGTTATTCTTCTTCTTGGATTATACATAGTTTCAGTCAATGTTGTATGTTCTGCATTGGTACTAGTTTACTCTACTTTTGTTGAAATAGGATAACACAGAACCAGTGCTTCACCAAGTCCTTAGTTTATTTTCTTATGAAAATAACATTAGATCAAATTCAGAAAATACTTCACTACATCAAGTTCAGAAACATCTTTTTAATACATCGAGTACATAGACTACTCTGTTGGATCAACTTCAGAAACTACACTAGTCGACCAGCTTCAGAATTTAATCTTCCGCAAGATTTTCCAAATAGTAATCCAGTGCATCAGGTTCAAAAATACATTTATAGTATATCTACTTGAGAAAATGCAGTAGTGCATCCACTTTTCACAAACCACACTAGTACATCTAGTTGGGAAACAAGTCTGATTAAATTTTCAGGATACAGTACTAATAAAACAGATAAACCATATGAAGGGCAAATGAGTAGGATTGCTCACCATTTTGTGGCCGCTGCGATGTGGTACACCAAGCAGAGTTCGTCGACGCACAACTGCAGGACTGCTGCCATCTGGGGAGGTTCATCTTCATTGGTGTAGTGCACACCAACCCCGACGATGCTACGAGTCCTGCCGCCAAGCTTCCTCCAGAGCTTGGAGATCAACTCATCGGCCTTTTCTGGTATGCTGGTGCAGACGATCTCCAGCGTCTCGTTGCCGTGGAGCTCAACCCCTTTGAGGGTTGTTGTGTACTCGCGGTTCTCGCCGGGGACATTAATGTCGACGAGGTTGCTGCTCTTGTCCGACGTCTCGGCATGATGACACTTGGCGGACGGTTCCTCCGCCATTGCCTTCCTCCGGCGACTGTGGGCTTTAGAGAGAGAAGTTTTTGGTTTGTGTCCAGTGGAAATGGAAGCGGCAATGGTGGTTTGTGGGAACGAGGGAGAGATGGAAGAGAATGGGTTTTTTTGAAGTGCGTGGACGGGGATTTGTGGGAGGCGGTTCGTTCGGGGGCGTGTGTGTAGTGGGTGTTGTGGCGTGGGGTCACCGTTTTGCAGTCCCTTGTGGCAACCGCTCAGTGATTGGCGTGGGTGGAGGCGTGGAAGAACTAACCGTCCAAGTTAAATGGTTTTTACTGTTGAACTGAGTAGTCTTGTCAAGCTGTACTTATGACCTGCCAAATCCCACTTGCACGTCTCTGTGGTGGTGATGATGGCATTTTACTATGGCACCGATTCGTATAGTCAAGCTGTACTTATCAGCTGCTTATCCCACTTGCACATGTCAGCGTCGGTGTTGATGGCGGTCTGAACTCCTCTACTGTTGTACTCGGACTGGTGATTGAAGTGTAATTGAACGTACCAAATACCAGTGAGACTATGTGTGGTGCTAATGTTTTTTTGAAACAATTTTTGAATTTTTTAAAGGATTGTTTAAATCAAGATAATCTGTGAGTATTTTTTTACAAATAAATTAGATTTTCACCAGTACAGGATGTATTATATTCGCATTTTGCTTGAGGTAATTATTTTTATGTCTTGATGGTCTTTCTGAATTGGGACCGGCAGAAGCAGGCATAGCTTTGTTTTTTCAAAATGATTTTTTTGAGTCGTTCACTGGTGTGTTTGTTTTACTATGCCTTTTGTACTGCCGACTGAGAATTATCAGTACTGATGTACTACAAGAGTATAAATTTTTCCTTGACATTTTTTTTGCTGAGTTACTAGTTGACAATAGCGTTTTGCGTCAGATATATCCAGATAAGTTTTTTCAAATTTATTTGTGACTGCATTCAAAAGGATTATCAAATGGTTTAAATAATAATGTCACTGCTTCAGCGGGCACAAATCAAAAATTATATCAGTACTGATGTGTACTCTGCCTTGTATTGACGACTGAGAGTTATCAGTACTAATGTACTACAAGAGTTTAAATTTTTCCTTGACATATTTTTTTGCGGAGTTACTGGTTGACAGTAGCGTTTCGCGTCAGATATATCCTGATAGTTTTTTTCAAACGTATATTGTGACTCAGTTCAAAATGATTATCAAATGGTTTACATAATAATGTCACTTCTCCAGCGGGCACAAATCAGAAATTATATCAGTACTGATGTGTACTCTGCCTTGTACTACTGATTGAGAGTTATCAGTACTGATGTACTACAAGAGTTTAAATTTTTCCTTGACATATTTTTTTGCTGAGTTACAGGTTGACAGTAGCGTTTTGCGTCAGATATATCCAGATAAGTTTTTTTAGTTGTCTGCTGATGCAACTGAGACTACAAGGTTATTTTTTAGTTGACGCAGCAGGATAACCACTATGTATTGTTCAGTCTGGAGCTTCTCCTAACTGTCCCCTAATGTTGTGCCTTGCCGGCGCTCTTTCCAGGTAGAGCCTTGGCAGCTTCATCGTCAGTTTTAGTATCCTCGCCGCCAACACTGTCATCTTCATTGTCTTCGTCTGATTGGCCGTCATTCTCGTCAAACTCTTCTTCTTCATCGTCTTCATTTGATTGCTTGGAACTCTGTACCTTGCCCTGTTTATGTTCAACTCCACTGACCTCCTTGCCCACTTTTCACGTGCGGGCATTATGTCCGTCAGTTCCGCCACACTTGCGGCAAGTGTAGCTGTTACGTGTGTTGTCTCCATTGGTAGAAAGTTGGGTGGCTCCAATCTACTTGTTCTTGTTGACAGTGGCATCTGTGCGGAGTGGGCATGTGCGGTAGTTATGGTTGCTCACGACGTTGCAGAATCCGCCTGCCCTTATCCCGAGGGGTTTGCCATCCAGGCCAAATTCCACGCGCTTGATGGGGCGTGGTGGCTTTCTGGCCGCTGCTTGCGTCTTGCTCTACCTCCCCTTTGTGTTTGAGAATATTGGTGGTTTAATCACCCTTTCCTGCTGCTAATGGTACGATGTGCTATTGTCATGTCGTTCGCCTACAGCACCATCAAGCTCATGATCTCGCATGTGAGCTTGTCGGTGCTCTTGAGTGTGCACATGGGCAAGCTCCGGTTGCTGCTGCTCCTCTTCCTCGTTCTCAAATGGGTCAATAGCTCCTAGATGGTTCATCTCGTATAACATTGTAGCAATATCCTGCTCAATGGCTTCATTGTCCGCGACACCTCCATTTTTAGCAGAATGCATGGCGTCGAGTTCTTGTTCAAGTTTGTCCATGACGACCCACGGCCTTGCCATTTGCTCTTGGCTTCTCAAGCTTTTTATGTGCACCCTCATGTTCAGCGTCAGGAGTGAGCTTTCAATGCAGTATCGGGATGCCTTGTTTGACGCTACTGTCCTCAAGTCATTTCTGTCAAATATTGGCTGGATGTTCGGGCGTTTGGTGTATCTCCTGAGGATGTATTTCTCTGGAACGCTGGCAGCCTTAATTGTCTGCATCATGCATAGGACATGCACGCAGAAAAGACCTGTATTTGTTTTTTGGAAGAGGTGCATGTTTTTTGTCATTTCATTTGAACAAAAACTTTGCAAAAAAAGTAGTACAATATGTAACATCTTTTTTTATAGTCCTCACCTGTGTGGTCCAATAGCCTGTACTCGCACTCATATGTTTCTCCCACGGGGTCTGCAACCACCTAGAAAGCGTGCTGAGCCCACACAGACAGTTTTTGCGGGTGGTTGTAGCGCACTAGGTACTTTTTGGGCTCTTCCGTCTCTGTCGTCGTGAAGAGTGTGCTCAGTTTTAGCCTATCTCTGATCTCGTTGTACACAGCTCGTGTGTACAGCTTTACCATCTGGGTATCAAACCCATAGAAGGTCAGCGTGTTTTGCTCCTTCTGCAGATGCAAGAATGATGACCAAATTGTTAGTTTTCTCGCAGCAAAAACTTCTAATAAAGTTTTTACTTTAGTAAGCATGTAATTTTTTTGTCTTACGACAAGTGATAGAGCTATACCCGGTTACCCATTGTCTCCTGGTTCTCTGTCTGCCTCCTGGTTTTGACAGGAGTTTACCTGGCTCACAAACCGGTGTAGGTTATGTCTCTCATTTACGTAGTTCTTCTTGAGCACATAGTTCATGCTCTCACTATGCTGTGTGGATGTCATTTTGGCGCAGAAAATTTCTTTAAAGTAAGCTGATATCCATTTCTCACGCTCGTTCCACATGCCCACCATTGTGGCATCATCGTGGAGGTTGTACTTATCCATGAGTCTTTTCCAGGCATCCTCAAACTCAGTTGGCATGAGCGGCCAGTTGAGAATTGATGTGAATTCATCCTTAAAGTCATCGTGTAGGAAATACAGGTACGCGAGGTGTTCCCTGTACTTCTTCATAATGTGCCAGCGGCATAGCTTATGTACCGTGTTCTTGAAAACATCTGCGATCGCCAAAGCCATTGCCGGGCACTGGTCTGGTAATGAGAAAATAGACTCGGAGTGGTCAGCAGATGGTTGTGCATATATACCAATAGAACTGACACAACATTTTTATTGTGTTACTTTCCTTTTCATTTTTGGATGGGGGTGGTGGTTGGGGGTGGTTTTAGCGGTTGTACCTGTGAGGATGCAGGTAGGAGCCTTCCTTCTCATGCACCTTAAAAATGTCTTGAACAGCCACTTGAATGAATCTGCATCCTCATTTCTTATCAGGGCAAAACCAAAGAATGTAGTCTGTAAGTGGTTGTTAGTTCCGACAAACACCCCAAGTGGCATATGGTACTTGTTGGTCTTATATGTTGTGTCAAACGTTACACAGTCCCCGAAATCCTGATACGCCCCTCGACAGCTTGCGTTCGCCCAAAATATGTTCTTAACTCTGTCAGACTCATCGAGTTGCATGTCACAGAAGAATTCCCTATTTATAGCTTTCATCTCCCTAAAGAAGTTGACAGTCTTTAGGACATCGTCCACATCATCAATCCTTGAATTCTTTGCTTTCCTGCATATTAAAAGCTCATTGAAAAATGCATGTTGAACTGGCGTCAGGTCATGCGTTGCGTGATATGTTGTACTAACAGAGGAAAAAAGACTGAGGCGGTTTATGGGAGGAGAACAAGTTTGTACTTACAAGTTAATCAGGTCTTTGGCATTCATTTCGAGGAAGTAGCTACCAGGGTCATCACCGCCCAGTATGCTCATGATTTGCATGTGTTCAACACTTTTGAACTGCAGGTACTTGACGTACTCCAAGATTGTTTTGTCAAAGTTTTTGTGGGAGTGCAAGAAGACAAGCATTTCTGCAGTGAGCTGTAGCCTATGGTTGTGTTCCCAGACTATCTCTTTTACGACAATTGTTCCATCCTTTTCCTTCTTCAGCCTCATTTTAGCGCCTCAGTTAGTTCTGGCTCTCGTCTTGTTACGCTGTCTATTTGCTTCAGACACCTTTGATTCATAAACTCCATGGCACGTGCAATAAAGGTAGGCTGGTCTTACACTTGGGGCCTTCCCTGACAGAAAAACCAGCGTGCTTCGCATATACGTTGTAGAAGTTCTTAGTTTCCTTGAAAGTTTCAAACCTCATCTCTAGCCTTGGCAGAACATAAGCTTCAATGTCAGGTGGCTGCACGCAACAGTGACCAAACAAAAACGTAGTTATGAAAATGTTAGATGGGGTGGTCACAGCACCATGGTATGGATTGTGCTTGTATTTTTTTCTATATGGATACTTACATGTGTATAGCTCTGTGCTGCCTCCGGTGTTTGTTGTTCTCCCTGGTTTGTGAGCGCCGGTGGTGTCACCCTTGGCACATGCAGCAATGCATCTCTTGGAGGGAGCAACGTTGACGAAGATCTCCGTCTCTCGTTGTACGGCCGTCTCCCCGAAGATTCATTGTGAGGTTGCTCCTGTCTATATGGCTCATATCTTGTACTTTTGAACCTGCTAGAGTGGCCAAAATTTCTGTCTTTTGGCCCTGGTCTTCCCGTCGCAACTACTTTTGCAGCACGGATGATTGATGTTGACGGAGCGACTGGTGGAAGCCTTCTTGCAACCCATCCACGGCTTCCTGTCCTTGGCTTTTTGCATGCGCTGGGGAAGGAAAAAATTTGTTGTTGTTGATATTGTTGGCCTCGTTGCAACCCAGCAATGACAAAGCTTGCATTCCCAGATATTGGTGTTTGCTGTATAGAAGAACCTGTCCGTGCTTCTGATGATTGCGGTGTATCTTCAAATCTGCCTGTACTGTTGAAATATCCAGGCGGTATTTCTGGTGTTACCCAACCAGGTGGTGCCCCATATATGTTTGGCTCATCAAATGCTTGCTGCGTGCGCCGCCTTGCATGCTTCTACAAACAACATTCAACAGTTTTTGGATTAATCTAGTTTCTTTTTCAGTCGAACTGATGAACGTTCATGTTCAAACACGGATGTATTGATGTACTATTTTTTAGCACTGTTTTGTAAACTGGACATTGAACTCATGCATGACTTCTATTTTGTTCTTCTATAACATATGCAACTACACTAGAAGTACTCCAAGTTTATGTATCATTGAACTTACTGTGTAACTGTGGCACTCTCTTGTCAATATCTACCTGGACTGACGCATATGTTTAAGTTTTTTTACTTGAATTGAAGATAGCATATTAGATGCACGGACAGTAACCTCGACATCCTAATCGTGCATCAATGCATCTACATTACAAGTACTGCTAGCTTATGTATCACTGAACTTACTGTGTAGCAATTTTATATTTTTTTTCAGTAACAGTTTTGTTACTCGTTCGAACTGATGCAACTACGTGACTTGTACTCTTAGAAATAACAACATGCAACTATCAGTGGTAGCTGAAACTTGTCACTATCTACCTAGACTAACACATATGTTTAAGTTTTTTTTACTTGAACTGAAGATAGCATATTAGATGCACTGACAGTAACCTCGACATCCTAATCGTGCATCAATGCATCTACATTACAAGTACTGCTAGCTTATGTATCACTGAACTTATTGTGTAGCAATTTAATATTTTTTTGGTAACAGTTTTGTTACTCATTCGAACTGATGCAACTACACGACTTGTACTCTTAGAAATAACAACATACAACTCTCAGTGGTAGCTGAACCTTGTCACTATCTACCTGGACTGATGCATATGTTTAAGTTTTTTTACTTGAACTGAAGATAGCATACTAGATGCACTGATAGTAACCTCGACATCCTAATCGTGCATCAAGTGGCAGGGGTGTCAATGAACTGATGCTAGCACTTGCAATGTACCATCGGGTTCTTCTTCATAGCAGGACTGATGAACTAATGGAGTGACACAAACATGGGGAGCAGACATTACCTCCAGTGTACTGTCTTCTTCTTCTATCTCTCGTGGGTGTCTTACTGGCATGTTCTTGCGAGGCGGCGCCATTGATGCAGCTCCTGCTTGTGGTGGACGTCTGGCGAAGAGGTTTGTTGAGGAAGCACCTTGCGGGGATCACTGCCCCGGAGAAGGAGACCCGGCAACAGAGGGAGGCAGGAGGCGGGGATGACGGCTCCGTCGATGGATCCAGCGACGGAGGAAGGCAGGAGGCGGGGATCACGGCCCTTTTGATGGATCCTGCAGCGGAGGGAGACAGGAGGTGGGGATCACGACCCCGCTGATGGATCCAGCGATGGAGGGATGCAGGAGACGGGGATCACGGACCTGTCAATTAATCTGGCGATGGAGGGAGACAGGAGGTAGGGATCACGACCCCGTTGCTGGATCCGGTGACAAAAGGAAGGAGGAGGCGGCGGCGGACCCGTCGCCGGCCAATCACGGCGCCGTGGGCTCCCTCGCTCCGGCTGCCACCGTCTCTTTGCAAGCTCACGATGTTAGCCTCCGGCGGAAGAAGGCGCATTAGGGTCGGGGGGATCCTAGGGTGTTCTGCGTGTCGCGCCTATAAGGGGAGGGGGTAACAGAATAATATTCTGTTATGGATAACAGAATAGTCCAGCCCTAGCACCCCTCTTCATCTTCCCTCGACCTCTCCCGGCTGAAAAAGAAGCGCCAGTCGGTGTCTGCATACTGTCTACTAGCGCTCTCCGAAGGTGCTAGGGGTAGAATAATAGCACCCCTCCCAGCACGTGCCGAGGAAGGAGGCTCAGAGCGCTCTCGACTCACGCCCACCATCTGTCAACACCTGGAATGACAAAGGGTAAATGAAATTAGTACAACATAAACATAATAAAAATTTTAAGTGTGTAGCATCATCATGACATAATAAGAAATTGAATACCTAATAACATGAACTAATTACTAATATATATATGTACATAATAATAATTGAATACCTTACCTAACTCATAGTTCACAAATATATAAACCCGTTGGCCTCTGGAAGGCCGAAGAGCACCTTTTTTGGGAGGTGTCGGGGGTCGGGGTGTCAGGGGTGTCGTGTCTGGGTCGGGGTGTCGCGGTCTGGGGTGTCATGTTCGGTGTCGGGGTGTCGTGTCGGGGTGCTGCGTCGGGGTCGAGGGTGCCGTGTCATAGTCTCTAGGTGTCGTGTCAGGGGTCGGGGTGTTGAGGGTGTCATGTCGGGGTGCTGTGTCGGGTCGGGGGTGCCGTGGCGGGATCGGGGTGCTGTGTCGGGGTCGCGGTGTCGGGGTGTCGAGGCGGGGTCTAATGACCCACAAGTGTAGGGGATCAATCGTAGTCCTTTCGATAAGTAAGAGTGTCAAACCCAACGAGGAGCAGAAAGAAATGACAAGTGGTTTTCACCAATGTAATCGCTGCAAGCACTGAAATTATCGATAACAGATAGTTTTGTGATAAGGTAATTCATAACGGTTAACAAGTAACAAAAGTAGCTAAGGTACAGCAAGGTGTCCCAATCCTTTTTGTAGCAAACGACAAGCCTGGACGAACTCTTATATAAAGAAAACAGCTC